>LOND01005183.1:21316-37030 GCA_014220965.1 Paragonimus kellicotti
CGAGGTGTGTGACAGACAGACAGGTTTTCTTCAACTGTTGAACGATATATTTTAATCTCATGCCAACACTGGCTGGCCTAACTTAGTGGGCCACGAGAACCTTGCTCGTAGGAGTAACCTTAGGAAACAGCGTGGAATTAAAAGGGTGAGGTGATTGCTATTGGGTCAGTTGTTGTTGTTGTTCTATTAAAACTAATGTAACGCGCCTTTGCTGTGCAAAAGGTTCTGTTCTGACTTGTTCGTGCTACTTGCTTTGTTAAATCTTGCGCGGAGCCAATGACTCAAAAGTCTGACTCACTTGGCAGTGAGGGGCTTGCCTAGCCCGAGGGCGCAGTGAATAAGACATTGATGTCTGATTCTGAGCACTGCTGCGCGCAGTGGATGTACTCAAAGCTACATCGGGCTTTTGGGTGATGGAGAATACGCCGGCGGTCACGGTCAACCGTTGGGTGATCGTCGTGCTCCTGTTTGTTTGAAGGTACCTTTTCTAACCCCTTCTTCCTGATACGGAAGACAGCAGTGCCGCAACTATAAAAATAGTTCTGCTGTATGCCCATAGGATCGTGCCTCACTACCTAAGCACTCCTACGCGGTCAGTAGTGCGACATACAATCCTATGTGTAACTGCTTTTCGTCTGGCTGCTCCTTTGCCTGTCTACAGGGTTGGATATGGAAGGACCGCGGTCTAGGCCAGCATAGCCGCCGATCACACAGCACACAAGGTCTGTCAGGTAGCAGTACAGGTCGGGTGCGGCATTAATCGGGAAACGCATATAAGTCTGGAAGGCAAACCGAACACCCTAACTGGAATTCAGATGAAGAAGTTTCAGAACACGGCTGAACAAAGGCAATTGGCTATGACTGGACAGTCTTCGAGCAAATGGTGGTTCAAGCGCTTCTCTCTCAGGGTTTCTGGTGACGCCGAAGCTGAATCTCGTGGTCAAGCTGGAGTGGGAATCGCACTGAGTTCCAGAGCAGAGCAATGTTTGCTCGATTGGATCCCAGTGAACAGTCGCTTGTGCGCTGTCAGACTCAATACATCGGTAAAAGTCTGTCGACGCAAATCAGAAAGACGTTGTGTGTTCATTATATCGGCGTACGCTCCAACAGACAGCTGTTCGGATGATACCAAGGATGCGTTCTATGACGCCCAAATCGACCTTCTGAAACAAACTAAACACTCAGACATCATCATACTAGCGGGCGATTTGAATGCCCAGCTTGGTCGGCTTTCCCCGGACGAGAAGCGGCTGGGAGGTATGTTTGGTGTCCGGGCACAACGCACTGACAATGGCGACAGACTGCTGCAGCTGTGTGCATCCCATGGTCTCTATATTTCGAGCACCGCATTTCCAACACAGGAAGAAGCACTGTGTTACATGGAGACCTCCGTGTGCTTCTCAGCCGTGGACGCGAGTTGGATCATATAGCAGTCAGTTACAGGTGGCGCCACTCTGTTAAGGACTGTCGTGCCTTTTGGAGCAACCACCTGGACTCGGACCATGCTGTTGTGCGTGCCCGTTTTGTTTTGTCATTTACCCAGAGGACATGCGCTCGTAAATGCAAGGTAATTAACCGGCATTCGAGTGTTGAGGGTGTGAAGAATGCTTTCCAGAAGCCTTGTGTTCTGATAAGTGAATCAAAATTGAGCTGGTTTTTGTGCATCAAGTTAGCATCTAAACCACCACTCATGACGACGTACTCCTCTGTAGAACACGTTTGACCCACTAGCCAAACAGGCACAACACCTAGAAGAACATCGTGTGCTAGTAGCGGTTGTATCTCACCGAACAGCCTCCTCATTTGTTTTGGTCGCAAGTCGTGGCAAGCCAACATGTAGCTGAACGTGGTGATGTCCACCACCGTCCGACCTTGCGCACTTAGCGTGAACGCGATAAGACACGATCATGCGAAGCGAATTATCATCTTTGAATTCAAGAATAGTCCGGTGTTGCTGTAACGCTTGGGCAACAAAATATATACAGTACGGAAGACTAGGTTCATCTTCACAAGTGGGACAACCTACTGAGTGGGTATTCAAACCAACCATCTTTGCGCCAGGATACCACCTGGAGATACGGAGGGTGCCGTATATATACTGTATGCGGTAAAGTGTCTCGGATCAAGCAGTCAAACAAGCTGGTCGTTGCTCACTGCTGGATGCAGATATCCGTTTTATGGCAAATGTCAACAGATTGATAAAAGTGGACCTCCTGGTGGGTGCTGCCACGTTGTCAGCTATCCCGGCCTACTTGTCCTGCAAGTCTGCTCAAAACACTTGGACGAAACGGATCAAATTACTCCAAGCACTCCTCCCTCTGAGTTACATATCTGGGTCAATATGATGACGCACGTTAATATTTCAGCGGCTAAACTTAAGAAACCGTTCAGTTAAGAGACGCCTAGTTCACGATCACCAAATAATTAATGCATCGGAGGCGAAATAATTTGATGTGGATCACTAAACTAACTGGTTGGAATCTCCCTAGCTTTATGATATCCTTTCGGCCCTAGTAGTAACACTAAACGCTTTATGGATTCCTTCGCCCCATTACGGCAACAATAACTAAAATATGAAGGATGAAAAGTCCACGACAACCCATCAGCCGGCTTAACCTCAAGCTTGTGCAGATCTGCACCTGGAATGCGTAGGTTGAGTTATTGTTCTGGCGCCCAGTTTTTACTTGGCCGAAATGGACTGACGATTGTAGAAGTCCCGCCTCGCAGCGTGAAGCTTTTATTGAGAAGACTCGTGAGTGGTGTTTGTGAACGTCCAACGATCTATGCTGTAGATGAAGGTTTTATCTGTACAGCTTCAACTCCCCGGTTGAAGGTAACCAGCTTCCTTGTTTCCGCAGTGTCTCAAAAGCTAACAGATTAGCAACCTTTGGCGGAGCGCAAGATTCAGAAAACATTCACCCTTGGGTCAGATTCCTGTGTAGACTTGGAGGTCCACTGCATACCATCAGCATGAGAAACGGCATAAATATGAACATGCCTAGCCGAATCCAAGGGGGAAGAAATAGACAAGGTGGGTTGCTAAGATTTAGAGAGCCATGATAATTGTGGAGTGATTAACCGTTTGTTATTTCAGGTTTTGAGTTCGGGAGTTAATACAGAGAAGTAATAAATTCTGTATCAGCGGCCGCATTTTCAACGCTCGGAAATCCGTTAGAAGAACTCTAATGTGTGGAGGGTTTTTTCATTTCTGCGGTTCCACGTATCCGCCGTTTCACGGTCGACAACATCGACAGAAAAGACACGCTGTCTGACTTGGATCTTTTGTGAATATCTTCGACCATGCATGAGCCAACCAAATGATAAAGGAAACTGAACAAGTTCAAAGAACAGGATTCGGCGTTCACCAGAAAATACGTAGTTCAATTAAAGTGGACTCATTTTTAGCGATTCAGGAAAATTCACTAAGCAGAGAGCAATCCGAAACTCGGCAATTGTGTAGTTCGCCACGAAGGCTGGTAGAGACTGAAACAAGCTGAAAGTGGCCATTTGGGCGCGAAAATGTAATTTTTGAAACTTCGTGAACTAGTAAATAAGTACTTCAAGACAAAGGTAAATTTCATCAGTGGCAATAGTTGTGCTACAATACGAACAACCGGCTTTGTCTGATTATGGCTCATATCCGCGATCCCGTTAACAAAAATGTTTAACTTTCTCTCGATATAAATATCGCGGTGGTCTTCACAAAAACTTTCGTGTTGTAAAGGCGATTCCGTTGGAAGTTTCAGGCCTAAAACATACTCACGTATTTCAGAAAGGCTCAATTTCGCCTGGTTTGGGAGATACACGTGAATCTTTGATTACCGTCAGCAGTGCATATCTTTGCCGCTGGACTCCAAAAACGCAGCAATACATTAGTACATTCCTTTGCATCAACGTCTATAAACGTCAGCCTGTTAATAATTAATATGCCTGAATTGAGAGGCGAAATGTTTTTTCAAGGTTACGTTAACCTGTTTGTGATACGGTTGCAAGATGGCCTCAGTGCTGGAGGACATCGTAGGCGGTGTCGTCAATATTGAAATTTTCAGTTTGTACTTTGTGCATCTCCCTCCGTAATACAGAAGACGTGACGCAAGTGTTATAATATACGAATACCAATGATTCGTGGTGCATGTGTGTTCGCGCACCAGTTGCTTCTTCAAACGCTCGCGCAATATTTCTGGTAGTAGGCAGCCGACCCAAATTCTCAAATGGTTTTCGTTCAGCTGCGGTGCGTAACGTTCATCTATCTCACAGATGTCTTCCTATTGAGACGACGATGGAATTGTTAACGGTTTTGCAACAGTTTTTACACGGCGTGCGTCACACGAAAGGTACCCACGCTGTTCTGTTTGGTTCCTCCCGAGAAATCGTGGGGTACATACATACATACATTTTTAAATAGTTGTTCGACTCTAAGTTGAGTTGCTCAAGTACAGCTTAAGTAAGCTGTTATTAATGAGTGCTACAGTTTAAATATGTGGCCGCTTGGTTTTTAGATTTTCAGGCTCAATCCAGCGATGTCGTGGAACCTCTAGTAAAATCTCCTTTTGAATATGGTGAACGTTGTTCGTTTACGCATTGCTCGGAGACGGTCTGGTCGTAAAATATGACGGAAAACTTATTTTATCCTGTTTTTCTTACTGCCTTCCGCTTGTAGTACAATGTGATCTTCATGATGCGTACAGACGCATATCCTGATATTAGCTTTCTTGACAATTTTGGCAGTGCACATAAGCACTCTATCCGGTAACTCGAACAATGCAATTGTTAGAATCCCCCCACGGTTTACAGGCAGACACGCCACAATCTGTTTCCTCATTACAGTGATGGCAGAATCAAACGTTTCCATTTAGTCTTGACAACCCAAACAGGATTACAGAAATTACGTTTTTATCTTAAACGAACCTGTTTGTTCGAAACGATTTGTCCAACTCTCCTTACGGCATGATTGGCTGCTTAAGTTTCTGTTTCGAGCGTTTCTGCTTGTGAGAAAAAAAACATATTCCTGCGGAAAGAACTGCTCACAACTCCAAAGATAATTTACTAGTAAAGTGCAACGTTTCCGGCGATTTATATGTGCGGTCGAGGCTGAAGGCCCAAACCACACGGGTTCAGGTAGTTAATCTGCTTCCATATCCACCGGGATTCTGCTGACCTGAAGAGCAGTCAGTGAAAACAGGGTGTGACACCACCCTTTGGGGTTACAACAACAACAGTGTAACTTGACAACCCAACAGCGCCTTGAGTAGGTTGAAAGCTAACAACACTTTGAAACGGTCCCCAGGAGAACGGCTAAAAATTTTAAATGAAAGGCCATTCCAAATGTTCGTAATCTAGTGACCCTATTTTTATGGCTAATCATACAAGACCTGCGCTTGCCATTGGCACTGTTTTTGGGTTAACATTTTGTATGTGCCTAAACAGTTGTTTGAACGGATAGGGATAGTGACAAGTGCCACGCGCACTCAATTGTACGGCCCGCTGTGTGCTCGCTTGTCGTTTCGCTCTGTTACCATTTCGTCTTGTAATTCATTCGCTCTCAAGTTGACCTCTCATGTCGACAATATACTTCTTTTTAACTGGTTACGTTACTTGCAGCCAGTTGACTTTGGGTTACTAGATTCTACAGTAGCAATGTGAGTGAATAACTGTCGCTTACGGAAGTTCTGAGGTCGGGGTTTGTGGCGCCCTTTGTTGTGACCACCCAACTGTTAACAGCCGATACTCTGAAAATTCTGTTAATAAAAAAGGAAATAAACCAACGGAGAACCCTTACTTGGATGCCACAAGCTTCGAACTTATATACAAGAGGACCACGTGAGACATCGGCAGAGGGATGTCATCAGAGATGTGACGGTTGACTCCGGCCTCTCTTAAGCTATCAATGAAGATCAGCATGTTGGTTATACATGACCGGTCGGGAAGGAAACCATGCTGAGTAGGTGAAAAAAGGTCAGTTGCGAAAAACGCCCAAGGATAATGAACTCAAGCGGACGCTGCATCATCTTGCGTGGGTTGCTTGTGAGGCTGATCAGCCGGTAATCCACAGAAGATCGTCAATCGACTGCCCTGAACGTAGGTGTGACAATGGCTCTTTCCCATACCTCCGGACGTGTGCCGGTCCAAAGTTTCTGATTGAACAGATTATGCAGAAGTACTGCCAGGTCGGTGTCCGCTTGTTCGAGCATCCTAGATTGGATCGCGTCTAGTCTAATCAAAGTATCAGCATTGATCTTAAGCAAGCGATCTCGCACATCGGGCGCTGAGAAGTTGGCTGTGGAGAGCTTCTCTCTAGCAGAGTCAGAGACCAGTTTGGCAGGACCACACTGCAAACTGATGAATAATATTCCTTGAATACCTCGACAACCGGAGAGCGGGTAGTGAGAGCCTAACACTTTCCGGACGGAGCATGTGTCCGAATGAACATTTTCGGGCATGACCGATTCTTTCAACTATAGTGGTAAAAATGAATTAACTACGACAAACTCCGGCACAAAATAAACAGTAAAGTAAAGGAGTGAAATGACCAAAAATGACCAATGTTCATGGAACGTCTAATGTTTCCGGGGAAGCATTCATTGTGTCCAAATCGTGGTTGGTTCCGCGAAGCGCTGGAATCAAAATTTGATCCCGCAGTGGAATTTTGAAGTTGGCTGACAATCGCCGACGTTCGGAAGATGTACTAATACGTGGCTGTAAACTATTCGCAGGGAGCAAATGCTCACGTAGGTAGACCGTTAATATGTGAGGTTGTAATATATTCTGAATGGTAATGGACGGTATATTTTAGAAGGCATAAAATATGCCAATTTTGCTGTAGGAAGTGATTTTGTTTTAATGTGTTAAAAATGTTTTTAAGGACGTTAGGGAATCGCGATATTTTGATAACGAAATATGTTGACGAGGTAGCTGAAGGAAGCCGGTTTCCTTTCATACCCGGGAAAAATAATTTGAACGGCGAATTTTCTGATTGGTTGATGGATAAATCCGTTGTCAAATTAATTAACGCCAAATATGCTTGCCTATAAACAGCTAATAATTGTAAATTACTCTATATAGTGGTGTAGTTATTTGCATAGAAAGAGAAGAAATAAATGTACCTATTTGTATAACGATAATTACACGTATATCTATATTTATATGCACATATTTATAGGTATATGGATAACTATAGTTATGTGGATTTGTAGATATATTCGTATATTTATAACCTGACCATATATATAAAGAGGTCTGTATTTCAATATGTATACGTCCATATGTATGGTTTGCTATAGCAAAGGACTGTGCGTCCCTGAATATACCTTCAGGATACGTGTCACTGAAATAAGTGCGAACACTGTTTTGCGAAACAAGGTAGAATGTGTGGTATTTTATATATTTCTTAGCAAGTTTATTTGTACCATTTTACTCGAACGTGATGTAACTTTCATTTCATTAAATTTTCCAAAAATTTTGTATGAAAGGAAACCGACTCTCATAGCTGAAATATATGATTTGGTTGATAAAAGGAGTTTTAGCAACCATGAATGATGAACGTGCATAGTATAAGTTGTGAATCATTTTTCTTCAACTTGTGCATTCAATAATCCATGAAATAGTTGCTGACAGCTGACTTAAATGTGAGGTTGTATAATCATCACCACTTGGAAAATGGGAACAACAGATATTTAACAACATCGTGGGCCAGTAGATACGACTGCAAGGGGCGATTTCCAGGTATGAAGTGAGCCTTAGTCTGTGTAATCGAGCATGAGCAGATTTGAAGATATGGTATCAAGTAATTGGTAAACTGACGGAGTTGGATGAACTTCCGGAACCTCGTATACTTTCCAGAGAGAACCCTATGGTCATAACGCCATGACCTATGGTTGGACGCACTGACGTCTATACTGGACAGTCAGCATACGTGCACCTCTAGTGACTAACCCACGACGTGAGATGAGAATTACTGGATGTTCGGATGCACTTATTGAGATGTACCAATCTATCTCTGAATATTCCAGTTAGTTTTAGCAGTTTGCTTGCTTTCTGGTTGCCTCAATGGGACCTTCATCTTGTCTGTGAAGCAATTTTATGTGAGGTATCATTCGCACAGTATCTGAGCACTTCTGTAGCGGACGGGTCGAAGAATACAAGGGTTATCCTTCACTGCAGTGTGAGTTCTTCACTACTCTCCAAACACGGTGGCTCCTACTCTGTATCTGCGCGAAATCGCCATGCTGAGGACGTACGGCCGCCTGTCATGGTGGTCAGCGGAACACCGGACCTGACACGTAAGATAGAGCTTACGTTGATTACCATTGACAAAGTTATACTCCTGTTCCGGTTAAATTATCCTTCTTGGCGTTCGTTGGGGCCGCGCGATGACCCGCGTGTTATTCCCTGTTAGCCCGGTTTGGCGGAGACTAGTACGGTACTAGTCTTCTTTGTTCGAGTTTAAGTGTGTCTCAGTAGATGCGTCGTGTGTAGGTCGTCTCGTCGTGTTGCTGTAGATACATTACGGTGGTGGGATTTACCATTATGTTTGTTGCTAAAGATATCGCTTTAGCTAATGCTCGAACGTTACAGTGCGTATAAACAGCGTCTTGAATTTTTCCTTTCGCCGACTGCCTGTCTGGCCAGGCCGGAGTCGGACCGACTCCATTATGTGATGCAGGTCAACTCCGGTCCGACTCGCGGCCAAACACGGACCAACTCCGGGCCAAATCGTTTTGTTGCTGGGTGTCTAAATGGTAAGCTAGTAACTATGCCACATTGGTGTTCGCACATCTTACTCTCTCGTAGATGGAACGTCGTTCACAGTCGATCTGCTGGGCTTTACTTGATTCTCCGGCTTTCGCGAAGCCACTTAAAATACGAAACTCTCCTCATCAGAACGAAACCGGGTCGTATCACACAATTCTGGTCGCTGTGACGGCTAGGTTCTGGAGCTGAGCATCAAGAATCATTCCTTCGAGTGAAAGCAGACTAAACACCGCACAGCTTCAATTATAACGTGACCTTCTGAAAGGTTGCAGCTGCCCAGTTACAGGAGAATTGCAGATATATCAGCTTGTCACACTTTGTGAATGAGAAATGAGTCCGGTCGCTATCGCATCGATAACCATTCCACGTTAACGCCATCCGCACCATATCCACCAGGGCACTCCATGTTAACTTTTCTCCATTCTGTGCTGTTTCGCCGCCTGTGTTCATGCCGCCTCTAGTTCTCAATTGAATCGGGCCATGAAACTATGTCACCTGAGAAATGGCGTCGTCCTTTATCTGACTAACATTCTGTACCGGCCGTAGTGTGTGCAGCCTAGTTGTAACCGGTTTGCAACCACGTTGCGTAATCCGACGACTTTCATACTACGCATTATATGAACACCATAGGCCACTTACCACGTAACCACAGTAGTGCTCACACTCACCGTATCATCTATCAAGCACGTCTGTTGCTTTTGATTTTTTGCTAATAGACAAATCACAAGCGTACAAACGTGACCCGGTGGTTTCCTCAGTACTTCTGTAAACACTTCTATTCCTTGAAACTATGACATTCCGTTATCCTCGAAATATCCTCGCAAGCCCACAAATCCATAAACCTACAATCAAAATATAATACCCATGATATCGAGGAGTTGATGGTTCAAGTACACACCCACAGTGATCGCAGTCTGTTGGCATTCCCATAGCCTATACAGGCCCTTTCGAAGAGAAGCAACAGACTCGAGTGTCGATCTTATGTGAACTCGTCATAGTGCATATCATTGTGACTGCCGGGCCAAACTCCCTGCCTGCCGGATCCGTTAGGCAAACCCGTTGTACACTGGCCATTGACCCACCATAGCAGACGAATTATCATATGTGAACGCACAACCACTTTCGCTTGTGAGTAATGAGAGCGAAACTCGAGTCTAGTGCTTCTTTTCGAAACGGGCCGACTGGAATTCTATGGATCGATTAGCTCGATTCACACTGTGGTGATACCCAACTTATTTAATCACATCATTGAGCAACATAGTACCTAGGTTGGTTACATATCATCAGAAATGAAAGCTACTCCAAAGGAAAACGCACGAACCCTGTCACAACACTTACCATCAACATTTTCAATTTTCGCGTCAAATGAATGAGAAACAAATTACCTGTCGACTAAAACAAATATTTCAACGCTACTGACTCGTTCTTTCAGGAAAATTAACTTTTATACAAATTCTCAAGGATACCACTGGAATACTGTCAGATTTCACGAGATCTCACAGTCTTCGCTGTGCCCATGGGCGCACTTTTACTCCCCAAGAGAAACTTTTAGTTAATACGCATGCTATAGTTTTATTTCAAAATGTCCATTTCATTTTTTATCAAGTTCAAACAAAATTACAGGGCAGTTGGAATGCAGCATTAATTTGGGGAGCAATTAGCAGAATACGTATAACGGCAAAACACACATGTGCGTCTTTAATTTTGCGAACTGGTGAGGTTTTGATGTGATGGTAACATAACGAACAACAATTTGAACTTTCATTCGGAATGCCGTATCCGTTTTGCCATGGAAACCTGACCGATATTTGACAGATGTACAAATAAATCGGACCTGTTGGTGAAACCTTTTATATCCCTTTCATACCGAGGTTTCAATGACATGATAACGGTTGTTACAGTTTTCCGAGGCAGCTGCCCACCTGTGTGACAGCATCGTGTGGCTGCGTAAGGTTCCGCTGCAACCATGTTTCCCGCTTGCTTGTTCTGTACGCATGATTCTGTGTACGCCTGCTATAGGAGGCCTGATATGAATTCAGTGCCACTTTCTTCAGTCGTGCAACTAATTGCACGCAGTAAACGCTTGTCCTTTTCCTGACGACTCATCTTCTATTCCATTCTTCAAGGTCGTTTAACCCGAACCTTTTCGAGCGTTGTTTAACGCACTCGAAGGTTCCACGCACTTTTCGCTTGGCGCGCTTTCGAGTGCCGCCGAGTGGGCGGTAGCCCACCTCGCGCTTCTTTTCTTTCTTCTCTTGGTTGCTGCCGTGTGTCAATTAGGCTAGAGCTACTACTTCTCTATTCCAAACATCGCTGAAATTATACCGGTTTTTCTAAACCTCAATGCGTTCCTGCTTGATGCCTGTTTGGGACAACTGTTTCAGAATCTATACAGAAAGCGCTTCAATTTAGTGGTCGACCAGTGGTCAGCGCTATGCCCACTTGTCCACTACTCACCGATTTCATCTAGGATTGACAGTAGACAGTGGGATGAGTGAATTGGAGATCACATGCCTGGTAAACATGTTGCCTCTATGAAACAGAATACCGGAGTTCAATCCAGGCAGTCGGCATAGCATCATGACATTACGACGACTCTCGATGAGAGCGAAACTCGACGTCTATGCTCTTTCAAAATGGGCCCACTGAAAGTCTTATGAATGGCGACAGCTCATCAAATGTGCGGGATGTCAAACTTAAATTAACAGATCCCCTACTACTCCATTCAGTAACCCCGAATTTGTCTAAGTGTGAGAGGTCTTTCCTGGGGACATCCGAAATGTCGTCGTAAACTAGTGACACCTTGGAGCACCGGCGCGACTTGCAAAAATCGTGAAGAGACTACTAAGGTTTCTGTTCTTTGTTTATAGTTCCCAGATTCACTCTGTATGCTCATCCACGGACCCGAACATGGTAATCTGTGATAGTCGAGTACGCAGCATTTTTATTTTTCTGCCTGTTTTTCCTATAATATCACATAGCCAAGGCCAAGACGGATCTAAAGATAACTTTCACAATCAGTTATTTTAACCTGTCCAGCGAAGCAGCCGCCTTATTAAGAATTAAAAACGTTACATTTTGGTTTATAACATTCCCGGTGTGAAACAGTCCCGGAAGATGGATGTGGTGAGTACTACTAATAATCTCCCCGGTGAGCCATAACGCTATAGGCACAAGACTCCTACCCAGCCAGCACGAACGTTCCTATGAGTGTCCCATGTGTGTCCTATGAGTGTCTCCTATGAGCGTCCCGCGAGTGTCCTATGAGCGTCCTAACTGAACATTTTTTGGAAGTCACTTCAGTAAGGACGATCAGAAAAAAATTTCCGCGTAGCACGGCTTATACCACATTTTTCGTTTCCGCACGTAATTTAGCGATTATACTTACGACAGGTAATTCTGCACGTTTCCACTAACGTAACCACCCCCGACTTATCGCGAAATAACGGATAGGCGTCAGACACGGAAAGAAGACGCTCTTTCTTGACAAAACATATTAAAATTGGGAAAAAAGTACAATAGGATGATACGATCAGGATAGGTCCGTGCCAATCCGTTTCCAGATCCAGTGCCGCATTCTTTGTGATTTTGCATGCAACGCGCATGCGCGTTCCCTAGTGCTCCTCATGGGAGCGAAAATGATACACATGAGCCATTGAATTACAAGTCATGGTGTGTTTTGAAATTCAACCTTCGTAAATATCAAGAATAGGGCAAAGTGAAAAACATCAACCATACAGTAATCCTTCTACCATTTCAGGAGAGCTTACATAATCGAATGCGTATCAACTTCATCACGTTCGTCGACAAATCTCAATAAATATATGCCAGTAGTAGCTAAAACGTACCATCACCTCTGTCGATAACCCCCTCTTTGCAGTCACGACGATTTTCCAACTTGTACATCTTCGTAAGACGTCATACATTCGCTGGCGAAATCCCAGAGCCTTTCCATGATGCAATTTCGAAATTCCCGGGCAGCAAACTTTTCACATTCAACGGGAACAAACAAGCACCATCGGTCAAATTATGTCCACTATTTTCGTCCACAATGTGTAAAACTACACGTTTGAAATTTATTCAGCAGCTACGTGCCTGACTTTCCCTCTGAAGAGGATTTTTTGTGACCGTCCCGCAGGACACTCATAGGACACCTATAGGACAGTCGACCGTCCTATGAGTGTCCCATGTGCTGGCTGGGGAGCGCCCTGAGGTCAATCAACGCCAAACAATGAAAAGTACCGTCTGTTCTAATTTGTGTTTTTCTGCAAGATGGTGATGATCAAGGCAGTATGCTTAAACATGGCTTGAATTCCAACTGCCGATCTGATTGAGCTATCGCGATGCTAGTTCCTAGGTTCGTACGCCCAAGGTTTTCCCAGCCTTACGTTAACGCGGAACGGAAGTCGTAGTGAGAAGACGGTGAATCTGCAAACAAACTTTATTTATTGATTTACTCACCGTTCACAAGCAGACTTCAACGCAACAGTTAAAGGCGCTAGGGAGTTGGACGTGAGAGAACCTCAAGCACAACCGCACGGCAACCGCCAGAGAGGACGAATGTCGACGGAAACTTCAGTCGACCTTCAGAATTCAAACAAGCGTCAGACTGGTTGGGCGCGTTCCCAACGGTGACAGCTAAAACATTGTTATCCTAGTGAATGTAGCCTATAGTAGCAGAGCTGGCGCGGATTCATTATAGAGTCACGACTAAGACTGCGATACCTACGCCAACACACTAACTTTGATGTTAGTGGTTTGCATTCACAAGATAGTGTAATTAGGCGCGGTGGTACTGGTAAGGCAACTCTCACGTCGCAGGGAGTTTAGGATTTTGGGGACGTCGAACGTGATCTCGCCACAAAGACAAGGTTTTGGAAAGCGTTCATGGACGACATTGAGTTACAGTACTGCTGACTACCATTATGCACTTCTATTTTAACACTGTTGCCTTTCATTGAAATGGCTATTGATTTTAGTGAATTATCTCATCATTATCACTCAGCTCTAGGTCGTTCTGATTTTCAATCCAGTAACAAAGTACATATTTCAGCCAGATAAATCAAGCTTGTATGATACACACGTAAAACATTTGGTCATGTAATGGCGTGACCAGAATTCGTGAATGCCGGAACATGTTATCATTTCATACAACATGCAATGTACACGATATGCAATGACACATACACGCACTGCACCAAAACGAGTAGTTTTTAGATAGTGTGACCGACAGCTTTAGTTCAACAAAATGGCTCTACACCTGTGATGGAAATGAGAACTTATCTAACCAGTGCACATCTACTGGTTAATGAAAGCTGCTCAACAAAACAGTCAGATGGATAGCGTTCTACCGTCAGTAAACGACGCAACCCACTAAAATATAGAACAGATAACCTAAACTGATACCGTCTTAAAAACAATCAACCCACAGGGGGATGAATGACTAGGAAAAGGTTGGCAAGTCCTTTATAGTTGGGTTTACTTCGCTGCAGACAGATGATATGAGTATGTAGATGTCAGGATTTTGAAAGATTCACCGCAGATTCTCTAAAGGGATCATACCAAATCAAGGTCATAAGTGCGGCCCACACTCAGATACACGAGATTGTCTCTGTGTGGCGTTAAGTTGTGATAGACTAAGTAAACAGCGTTCATTAGGGCAGTGGTTGTTTTTTTAATACGGCTCCCCAGAGAAAACTATATTAGGTTTGAACGGTTCCTCCACTTTGTCTTCCAATCGCACATACTGGAATATTTGAAAGGTAGAGAATTACTCAGAGCGTTCATTCTCTTGAACCGGCCGATATTTCTGATTCATAATTGTGATTGGGTGATCATCACGTTTAGATATAACCTGTGACAGACCCCAAGCAGAGCCTCATACTTTGTGCTTATTTACAACAAGTAGCAGTTTACACATCTCAGAGTTCTCACATGAAAAATACTTGTTAGAATTATGCGGGGGAATGTGTCTAATTCTCACTTAATATCCAAGCTCAAAAGAGTCATGTTATCCCTTGCAAACATCCATGAAGCTTTTAAAGCATCATGGGAGAACTCACATTAGATCACTTAGCACAACATATCGTGAATTTTCTGGCCAACTTCCTACCTTTCTATAACTATTTTACTTCAGGCTCTGCAGTACATCCATAGGATTTCCTCCACGTCTGCTGTGGACGATGTTACGTTTTTGATCTAAAACGTGGTTTGGAAGTAAAGAGTGTATTTGTGTAGCAATCGCGCAGCCTAACGCATCAAAACGCGCACACTAATGAAACAGAACTTGAGAGTCGTAGCTAGTCGACGTGAATGCAATTTTATGGCCTTATGCTTCTTGCAGCACAAATGTCCAATGATGACACTGACAGAAACACATCCCGCACATGCACACAAAATTGCACAAGACCAGTCAGTCAGTCTGAGGCGCATAAACGTGGTCTGGATAAGGCATATCACTTCCCTTCTGTTCAGCTTGATGTGATTTAGCGTCACCCTGTGTGACGTGTTCTTCCTGATAGTCATAGATGACTGTTGCAGTTTCTCTCACACGTTCCCTTGGGCTGGTTAAGATACGGACTGATAGCTACCAGACAGGGATGTGTACAAACGCTTTTCGTCCGCTTTCATCCCATCGCGCAGCTTGAGTGCATCAACTCAACGAACGGTTTCAAGTTGTGGAACAACGGATAAAGCATTATCAGCTTTATGAATATGCGCTTTTTGCGTATGACCAAATATTCCGAGGGTGGAAATCCCACCTGATCGTCCTTACGCAGTTTGTTAAGTTATACGCTTCTTCTATTTGTCAAGTTTCGCTGTCCAGTAGATGTGAGTGACATTAGGTCGTGTTTGTGCTTGCCACTGAAGCATCAACTGAAAGGGTGTTTCGGCTGTGACCGTGTACAGTGTAGTCCCACATGTTTTCCGAAGACAGTAACTAAGTTACTGTCTTCGGAAAAC
>LOND01005184.1:28444-39180 GCA_014220965.1 Paragonimus kellicotti
AAAAACCGCTGAATGAGCTTGGTATCGGGTGCAGAAAGTGAAATCATCGAACTCTGCGTCATGACCTCATATGTGCTTGTTGTAACCGACCGTTAATTGAAAACGACCTTAGGGTATATCGATTTGGAAATTCGGCCTGGTTGCTTTTGTTTTGGTTGGTTTCGTGTGAGAATGTTACCACAAGGACGTTCAAGTAATTTTTACATTTATTTTTCATTTTTTATGTATTTATGATTTCCTTTAATTTTATTTGCAGGAAGTGGATTATATTGCGACTTTCAAGACGAGGTTTGAGAACCGTGAATTTTGCACCTTCTCACAGTTCCAGGAGTGCCTTCAGAGGTACACGGAGGAGTTGGGCGTTACTTACGTTCGTGGGAAGAGCCGTAGGTCGAAAACGATTCTGAAGTACGATAAGGTAAGGTTGCATGGTTCCCTGAAAACCCTGCAGATTTATTATCGTTGTACGAAGTACAAAAGGCGTAGGAGTGTATGCAGAGGAGTGCGACGTGTCTAGTGGGTTAACTGTTAGTTTTAACAAATCAGTTCTCGCGATACATGTTGCAGATCACGCTTTCATGTGGTCCGACGTAATGACTGTCTGGTTGTGTGCTCTTTCGAGCTAGAGCACAACCACCCTCTCAATCGTCTGTTATATGAGTCCCATCCTACAAATCGTGGACTCACTGTCGGTGAATTGAACGAATGCAGGAGTCTGTTTCAATACAATACACCAACTGCTGATATTAAGCAGTATGTAGCGGATGTTTACGGGAAGTTTATCACAACCGCTGACGTTGGAAACATCCGCCGCAAGTTGAAGCCTGCATTGTCAAGTGAGTTTGTTATGTAACAACGGTAACGGATCATCAGAGAACCTTGAGCAAGTTCTGTCGGTGATTAGTGCGATAGGTGTGGTGCGCACCATGCGGGATGAAGGCAACAGATATACGCATATCTGCTTTGCCCAGCGAACGCAAATTGAACTATTCCGACGCTTCCCGCATGTTGTGAATGTGGATGCTACCCACGGGACAAACAGGCACAAGTATGTCATTGAACACCTTGTCATACTTTCGAAGCTGGAAGTTATATCAGTTCCTCGTAACAGATGGTATGGGACACGGCCGACCCGTGATGTACGGGTACGTTCGTAGTGAGAAGTATGCTTCACTACGTAAGCTGTTCGAAATGTTTCGAGAAATGATGGGTGAGCACATTGAGGTAAAGACGTTTGTCATGGATAAAATGGCTGCGCAAATGAGAGCAGCCCATGTGGTGTTCGGCTGCGACATAATGTTGTGTTACTTTCATGTACGGATGCCGTACGTAAGCACGTAAGTGGGTAACATTTGTTTGTCATGTTCGTTAACAGACGAACTCTTTCCGCAGTCGTTATCTTTTCCACCGAATGGCTACGGTAGACAATGAGGAACAGTAAGTTGCACCTGTACACCGTATATCGTAGGTTCAAACGTGACTTACATATCATCCGCAGAACCGATGAAAAGTTCTTGAATTATTTGTTGTGTCATCGGCTGAACATCAAGCCGAAGTGGGCCATTCATGCGCTAAGCGATGTCGTCCACTTTGGTAATCGTACGAATAATAGGCTGGAGAATGCAAAAACGAGACAAAGTACGCGTTGAAGAAGAAACGCCACACAACCGGATTTCTCATAAGCTGTTTGTCAAACCTTACAAAAAGTATCGCAATCCACAGCGAGTGGCTGACGTGAACGCTAGGAATAAAAAACGACGTAACGGATGCGACGTCGTGGAGTATGTCAGATGTAGAACTGAGCAATAGCGTCAAACACAATTACTTCACAAGAATGATCAACGCATGCATAGCCATCGTCAGTGATCGCCGAAAATAATAAAGCATAAGAAACCTCACGGAACATTCCCAACCAGAAATCACACTCTTCGAAAAAGGGTATCATAGGATAGCTGAACGCGAATAAAAATGGCATTCATTGGATAAATTCATCACGATGAACACTAGCCAGACATTTAACAGTGTGCAACGTGCATGGCGACGGCTTTCGCTCGAGAGAAGAATTAGACGTGCGAGACACACATAATTAAAGACGGCTCTTATTAGCCACACGCAAACAAACCACACAAATCAACCCTCATACCTTCTACTCCGTCGCAACTCGCGTTACGAGCCTTACCTGCCAAAATACCTCAACATTACAACGTTATCCAACACATAGTTCTTCGCCAAAAAACGACTTCAACCCTCAAATAACGGGAGTAACGACAGCTTTTCTAGTCACGATTGTTCACTATCCGTATTAAACAAAAGATATACTGCGCATACCGCATTCACAAACCAACCATGAGCGGCTCGCCGCTAGGCGGAAAGCACCCCACCCAACCAACATCTGGCCAGACATTTCCGCCTGATAGGTCCGGAGCACCGACAGCTTGCGGATCTTATCTGCATGCCAGTCCAGTCTTCCGACCGTAATATAAAGCCCCATGCATCAATGCTCGCCCACTAACAAAAACTGACACACAATACACTGCGCGGCGCAGCACGACACTCAAGCGGACACGATAGACCTCGCAGACTCTTCCAACAGTCCATACATATGCATTATACCATTATAATAAGTGGAACTGCTACACGACTCGGCTTTACCTTTCGATAATGTCCTTCCTCCACTAGCTACGTCTACATAGCACAGTATGCAACCAGCAATGAGGAAGACCCGAGAATCGCAAACAAACAGAATTGCCAACTAACCTGAGAAAACCAGCACACGGCATGAAATCCCAGCTCACCAGCCAATACCCAAATGGAACGCACAGCATAATCACTAAACTGACCACACCCACAGCCCCCCGATAAACCCCTATACGAACCACTGAGAGCGACCCCCCCAACAGCCTTTCATTCTCTGTAACCCTGAATTGCCATTCAGAGCCATAGGCGAGAACACCAAAATAAGTGTCACGATTCTGACTTGACCAAAATCAAAGACATTCGACATCGCTAGAGCTAGCCTCAGGCTAAACGGATGGCCACAGTTCGACATTCCATAAAATTTTTGTCAAGTCCTCTCCAATCAGCACATCTAAGCAACAGTTCCGTTCAGCACACGAATCATATAACACACACAACGAACAGTGCATTAATGTCAACCAAAAACCCAAAAGATACCACCGCAAACATCACCATACACACACCCATGACTAGAGCGTAAACACACCAGAACATATATGAAAAAGACAGACAAACCCATCGACTCCGAGATCTAAGAAAAAAAGGTTTTTACCACAAAGATTACACAGATAGTTTTGGTCTACCGATTACACGCAGCGTTGTTTACAGCTTTGTTATTGGCTCTCCCGACTCTTGTGCAATCTGTAATAGTATCTTGGCAGCTTTAACTGAAACTTTGGCTTTCCCATTTGAATGGCTGTGGTATGGATTGCTTGGTCGAGGTTGAAACACCCCTTCTTCTGCAAACGTCATGAATTAAGCACGCACAAATTACGAACCATAATAAGACGAAAACACCGGTATTCCGTGGCAATCGATATGAGCACGCAGTTTGTTGACGACTGCACCTCCGGTGGTACTGCCTTAGCCAATCGATTTCAAAATAGTCCGAGAAATAGTTCCACAGTGACCAGGTACTGCTTCCCGCCGTATGAGTAAATCGTCCGCGAATAATTGCCAGGGTCTTTCCGAAAGTTACCCCAGCAGCATCGTTTCCTTCCCTTGACTTGAGTTGCGCCTTCTGCATTATGTAATCCTTCATCTTATATCAACAGCAATAATATAATATATATTTCTCAACGCATTCGTGAGAGACACGCTCGGATGTGCGCGATCATGACAGATAATTACAGGCGGTTACAAATCAACAAATGGTTACATTATAAGACAAACATGAAATCTGCTGACAAAAGAAAGCATAATCAGAGAGAAATGGGTTGCGGTTTACAAAAGTTTGATGCACGCACCAGGAAAGGAAATAGTTCGCTTGTTCCACAGATTCAGTTCAAAAGATGAAATGTTACACAAGGTCATGTAGGAGACGATGTTTTGTAACGTGCGGTCGGAACCAGCAAGCGCACACAGGTTTGGTTTGAGTTGCGCAACGGAGCACGCTGCTGGGAGCGCATTTTCTTTCGTACCTCGAGGAATCAAAATCCCAGTCCAGCACGACCGTCCTATGAGTGTCCTATGAGTGTCCTATGAGCGTCCTAACTGAACATTTTTAGGTCACTCATAGGACGGTCAGAAAAAATTTCCGCGTAGCACGGCTTATACCACATTTTCGGTTTCCGCACGTAATTTAGCGATTATACTTACGACAGGTAATTCTGCACGTTTCCACTAACGTAACCACCCCCGACTTATCGCGAAATAACGGAGAGGCGTCAGACACAGAAAGAAGACGACATTTACTGTGACTGTATTGAAATTGGAAAAAGTACAAGGATGATATGATCATGGATAGTCCGTGCCATCGTTCAGTGGATCCATGTGCCGGTGGATTTTTCATTTGGCAACCGCGCATGCGCGTGTTCCCTGAGTGTCCTATGAGAGTCGGAAATGATATACATGAGCCATAATATTACAAGTTTTATGGGTATGTTTGAAATTCAATATCTTCGTAAATAATCAAGATAGAGCAAAAGTGAAACACATCAATCATTCAGTATTCCTTCTAAACATTTCAATCGAGCTTCACATAATTTAAATGCGCATCAACCTGTCATACTATCAGTCGTGGACAAATCTCAATAAAATTATGGAAGTAGTAGCTAAAACGTACCACCACCTCTGTCGATAACCTCCTCTTTGCAGTCACGACGATTTTCCAACTTGTACATCTTCGTAAGACGTCATACATTCGCTGGCGAAATCCCAGAGCCTTTCCATGATGCAATTTCGAAATTCCCGGGCAGCAAACTTTTCACATTCAACGGGAACAAACAAGCACCATCGGTCAAATTATGTCCACTATTTTCGTCCACAATGTGTAAAACTACACGTTTCAAATTTATTCAGCAGCTACGTGCCTGACTTTCCCTCTGAAGAGGATTTTTTGTGACCGTCCCGCAGGACACTCATAGGACACCTATAGGACAGTCGACCGTCCTATGAGCGTCCCATGTGCTGGCTTGGAAAATTTTAAAGCTAAATAATACTGTCACGTGTAGTCGAAACCAGCAGGCGCGCACAGGTTGAATTTGAATCGTGTGACGGGACGCGTGCTGCTGTGCTGTTGACGCCGTTTTAGTTTCCGTTTGTGTAAGTCGTGTGCATGGCTTACTGGGCCTTTGGCTCATGCTTGTCTGTATTGTTTCCTTTTACAGGATTGTTGTTGGAACCCCTCCTTCGGAAGAACGCTGTCCCCCGGTGTCTCCACGTTGCCCCAAAATTGGTCCGTAAGTGTGACGGACAATCGGAGTAGAAAGAGGCCGGCTTGCATGTTACAAGTACACCGGATGACCTTGAAATGTAATTTTCTCATTGGGCAAATCACTGTCAGATCGAGATGGAGAAATCCCAATTGATAAGAACGCATACGTACATTAGTGAAACATGTACTGTATATAACGAACCTTAACACTTCCTCTCGAAGTAGAAAGCTATAACTGCCTTCCACCCTTAATAAGTCTCGCAACTTGATAATTTCGTTGCGACTATCTAATTTGTTATGCCTAATGCGTAGGTTGCTTAAATCGTGTCGACGCATCCTAACCCCATATTTCTTGTTCACATACAACCTCATTTCTCGAGCACTCTTAAAGTGGTTCATCATCTCGCATACATGCAGTTCCTCATCAACAGTCAAACGCCTATTCCTGGGATATATATTAGGCTTACCAACTTGAAAGTCGTGTGAGTGGACCAGGTTCGCCTTTTCGATTTGATATCCGTTAGTACGATAATGTACGACCCGGGATGCATTATAATGTATGTATACATTTGTAGTCTGCAGATCTAACATTTGTTATCAATAATGTGAGAAGTGAGCGAGAACAAGCGCCGTGGAGGGTGTTGTTCGGCGTGTACAGTGTACGCATTTGTACACCACACTTCCATACGGGCAGCCTGGCGGTAGTTCTACTCCCCTATGCTTCTTAGCACTTGCAGCTGTTTGCGAAGTGTTAATGAAAAAGCTTGTGCAAGTTTCTCGTTGAAATTTGCGCGTCTTCCAGATATTCTTCATATTTCGGGTACTTCAACTTGAATATTCTTCTAAAGATGCTTTCATCGTTCACCGCCATGCTGATTCAACGTACGGAAGTGAATTACCCGTAATGGACCGTTTAAACACAACGTAATGTCAGATGATGTCAGATTAACTGAAATATGCTGTTTTCACATATGACTTGGAAATATCATTTGTACCATTTTACTAACACTTCAGCTCACATTCATTTCATCGGAGTTTCTCAATAATTCGTGTACGAAAGGAAACGCACTCCCCGTGCTGTGTGTTGTTGACGCCGTTTTAGTTTCCGTTTGTGTAAGTCGTGTGCATGGCTTACTGGGCCTTTGGCTCATGCTTGTCTGTATTGTTTCCTTTTACAGGATTGTTGTTGGAACCCCTCCTTCGGAAGAACGCTGTCCCCGGTGTCTTCCACGTTGTTTCAAATATTTCAAGGTCACGCCGGGAAATACGTGCAAATGCATCTTCGAGGATTCCGCCGTTATTTGACATAATTGGCTACGGAAAATGTTGAAATAATTCGGCTTGGGCGAGGGAGGACGGGAATTTCCAAAATCCGGCGAAGAATTGAGCAAACTCCAGCGCAGGACTTTTTTCGATTGTTCCAAAACGTCAAAAAGTTGAAAATCTCGCGAACTGCTCGGTCAATACGGGGTTTCTAACGTCCATTCATCGCGGAAATTTTCCTCGCATAACGGATGTTTTCAAGAGTGAGAAAAAGAACACAATCTCACGTGTTAAATGGGGAAATGTGGAGTGATCACATGTAATATGACAAATAATGTATATGTAGTATTTTCCCCAGTAAGGTATATAATATTTGCAGGCAACTGTTATAGTATCCCACGATGTTTGGGCAACTAGCAGCTATAGCTGCTAGAATTATACTTCTAGAGTGATTATCACGTGATAATCGAAATTCCGTACGAAGTTTTGACATCAGTTTGTTTTATAGGGTCAATGTTTAAGCTAGAATCTATATTTCATAGCACAAAACGGTTAATAGTGGTTAACGAGTAGGGTTTGAGGCAGGGAAGACAGCACGAGATATGAATTGAGGTTTTAATGCACTTATGTGAGGTAAACGTGGGCAGTATTTTTTCTTCAGTTTTCTTTGGAGAGTTTTGTATGCTAGTCAATTAAACCGTCAATATCGGATACCAATAACTATAGCCTGATGGTTTACCAGGGTGAATAGGTTAGTACGAATGGGCATACATATAATATGTGAGCTATAATCCTGTTTTTGTTCTTGTTTTAAGTACACCTCTGTATATAGGGTCAATGTTTGAGCTAGAATCTATATTTCATAGCACAAAACGGTTAATAGTGGTTAATAAGTAGGGTTTGAGGCAGGTGTAGTGGACAAGTGAGTATGCGCTAGACCCTCGTCCACTAACAATTTAAAACGCCTTTCCTGAAGAGCATTCGAAACGTAGTCCCAACAGGCATCGAACTAGAGAACGCATTGAGGTTTAGAAACAAACCGTATATTTCCAGCAATGTTTGGAAATATGATAAGTAGTTAGCTCTAGCCTAGTCTGGGACCAACGGCAGCAACCAAGAGAAGAAAAAAGAATCGCGAGGTGGGCTACCGCCCACTCGGCGGCACTCAAAAGCGCGCCAAGCGAAAAGTGCGTGGAACCTTCGAGTGCGTTAAACAACGCTCGAAAAGGTTCGGGCTAAACGACCTTGAAGAATGGAATAGATGAGTCGTTAGGAAAAGGACAAGCGTTTACTGCGTGCAATTAGTTGCACGACTGAAGAAAGTGGCACTGAGTTCATATCAGGCCTCCTATAGCAGGCGTACACAGAATCATGCGTACAGAACAAACAAGCGGGAAAACATGGTTGCAGCCGGGATCCTTAGAGAAGCCACACGATCGCTGGTCACTACATACGGAAGACAGCACTGAATGTGAATTGGGGTTCGAATGTAAATTTGTAAGGTAAATGTAGAGAGTATTTTTTTTACATAGTTTTCTGTGGAGAGTTTTTGTCTGCTAGTAGGTAAACCGTCAAGGGTTCCTGTTTATTGTTCGTTTGTTTTAAGTACACCTCTGTATATAGGGTCAATGTTTAAGCTAGAATCTATATTTCATAGCACAAAACGGTTAATAGTGGTTAATAAGCAGGGTTTGAGGCAGGGAAGACAGCACGAGATATGAATTGAGGTTTCAATGCACTTATGTGAGGTAAACGTGGGCAGTATTTTTTTCAGTTTTCTTTGGAGAGTTTTTGTATGTTCGACGACTGCTACATCGTCTGGCGTCAAAACCATTATTTCGTGTTCTAAATTCGATATTGATCGTTCCGAAGGCGAAGGTGATAAGCCTAGAACTTACAATGGATCCTATAAAGAGACTGTCGCCAGTTGGTGAGAATAAACTGGTAGTTTCTACCAGTACCTATCAAACTAAGACTTGTTTTATTCCTGTAGAAAATGTATTGGCTGATTTATTCGGTAAGATGTCTAAGCTGGAAGCTGAGCTTGCCCAACTAAAGGCGAACTATGCTGCATTTGATTTCCTGAAGGAAAATCTTGTCTCCTTATCATGTATCTTCAAATTGTCTGAAAGTTCCAATGTGGATACTATTTGTAGCGCAAGCATTTTCGTCGACATATTGGCAACAGAAGTCAAAAAACGGATGCGTCGCCTAAACAATGCCACCGTATGTAATGTACCAGATAAGCCACATTTGAACAGTATTAAGAAGATACTGTCGAAAGCTACTAATATAGATCCACCATCATACAGCTGTATATGTCTTCGTAAGAAGACACAAAAGATATTCTACCTGATTATATTCAAAGTCCAAGGCCAAACGATAGCAAAACGGTTAATCTAATAAGAACAAAGTCCGTACTATGTATGGTAAAGGCAGAATTCTCACTCCAAAGGAACGAAGGTAAGCTCAAAAGTCTTAAATCACGGCACCGGAAATCATGCAACTTCTCTCTGATTATGCAAATGCATGAAAATGTTTAATGCTATAAAGTATAGAACCAAAATGCTCCACCTAAATGAGGAAAAACGTGCGCTTAACGGCAAAAAGAAGAGCTCGGAGTTGATGCAGTTGTTGAGACGCAGGAACTATAAGAGAGACCCTATTATCTCAGTAGTAACATTAGAGAACAAAACTTCGTAGATGATCCTGTTACAATCTGTGAGGTCTTTAATTCCTATTTTGCTGCTTCCTTCAACATTGAAGGAAATATATTGCCCCCACCTCTCCCTGTTAACACAAGTATGTTCCTAAGTCATGTTCCTGTTGATGCAGTGAAAATACGCTCTCAGTTAGCCATTATCAAACCTTCTTATATTCCTGATCCTGATGGTATTCACCCTGTTGCTCTCAACACGGAGGGGAAGACATTCCTCTACTTTTGCTTAATATTTATATACTTTCTTCAGCATCAGGATTCTTCCCGCTATAAAAGTGGCTCGCGACAAGACATCAACAATTATCGTCCCATTAACCATACTTCAATTTGTTCTCGGGTGTTGGAAAGGATGAATAAAATGTTGCATGGTTGAATTCTTACTATCACAAAACCTTATAAACCACTCCCAGCATGGGTTCCTCAGCAAACGTTCGTGCATGACGTGCCAGCTGGAATTTCTTAACCATGTTACAAAATCTGCTGATTCAGGGAATGCAATTATTATTATACTTTTGGATATGCAAAAGGCTTTTGATCGTGTGCCTCATAAAATGGCATCTTTTGGTATA
This sequence comes from Paragonimus kellicotti, assembly GCA_014220965.1. NCBI lineage: Eukaryota > Metazoa > Platyhelminthes > Trematoda > Plagiorchiida > Troglotrematidae > Paragonimus > Paragonimus kellicotti. The sequence continues at coordinate 38,388 of LOND01005184.1, forward strand.
CGTGATCCATTGCTTAGCTGGTTTGCTTCATACCTTGTAGACCGCACACAAACAGTGAAAATCGGAGATAACAGCTCAACACCCAGACCAGTCACCAGTGGAGTGATTCAAGGAAGCGTCCTGGGACCGTTACTCTTTCTTATGTATATAAACGATATACTTAACGTTATCAAACATTGTGAAACATTCCTGTTTGCTGATGGCACCGAAATTGTATACACAATTCCTCCTGGCAATCTCAGTTCTTGTTTAGAAAATATACGGAAGACTTCATGTCATTAGAGTCTTGGTGTCAAACTTGGCTGATGAAATTTTCAGCCAATAAATCCACCATCGTTGCACATGGTTGCCATATACCAGAGGACTTTATAAGGCTGGAGGGTCACAGGGAAATAAATGCCAGCTCAATGCGCGCCCTGCGTATAAGTTCATCGAAATCATTCAATACGGGAAATACATGGTTTAATACCAGGTGAAATTGAAGGAAAAGACGGGGAACATACAGAAAAATTATGAAGTGAGGCTGACAGAAAAGAAACGAGAACAGCGCACCAAACAATAGCGAGAGTGATTTGAGGAAAAAAAAACACAGCCGCGCATGCAACCAAGAAATGCAGAAAATAAATAACTAAACACGAGCTTCAATAAGATATAACAAACAGCTGCATATAAAACCCGGGAAAAACGTTCAAATTAAAAATTCAGCGGAAACAAATCATCCTGATCAGCTCAAGCCCCACATGAGAATGTCAGTATGTCGGTGTTCTGGCACATGCTACGTCACATGGATTTC
>LOND01005185.1:31048-43144 GCA_014220965.1 Paragonimus kellicotti
TTACACGTAATCCGCCTGAGAATGGGAACAGTATCATACATTTGGGTATCACTATCTCGTCAGCTTGCAACAGTGCTGATGAGATATCGTCCGGAACAGCAAAGACGCGCGCCACCCTCGTCAACCTGTCTCATCTGTGGTATCAAAAAGACGTCCAGTTGTCGCTTAATGGAGGGGCATATTAACGTGTGTGTGTTCTGTTTTGCTCTATGGTGTGGAAACGTGGCCTGTTCATAACGAACACATCAACAAGCTTGCTGTGTTTGGCCATTTTTGTCTCCGTCCAATTAACCCACATCAAGTGGACTGATCGCGTGAGCAATGTGGCCGTTCGCCGGCGCGTATTCCGGAACGCTCGGGATGCGCGATCAATCGGTCAACTACTCACGTTGCACAGCCTGCGATGGTTGGGTCACATACTCCGCATGCCATTCGAGCGTTTACCGTAAAGCGTAATGGTCACGGAACAGCATGGCTACGCAATATGGAGACTTTCACCGTTCCACTGAGTAAAGTGGATAGTTGTCGCCGGCCTGATGGAGGCCCGCGTGATCACCCAAATATCAGTCCAGAGGCACTACCAAAGACGGTAATATGTCAAAGTCGGTAGCGTACCTGCATTTATAACATTCACAGTTCTTCCGCTTAGATTTCGTTGATCAATTTTTAACTCCTTCACAAAAGTCAGTTCCCTTCGGGTCAGTCTACGTCACCGTGGAGGTCAGCCGCGACTCGAAATAGAGTACCTTCTGGTTAGACTCAAGCCCGCTGTGAAGGAATGAATGAGTGAATGAACTTCGTATTCTTCTCAGGTAGATCAGGATTGATCACTCGCATCACTTGTTATTTATGGCTTTAAATCAATCCGATATCAACCTGGAGCAAACAGTAGAAACATAAATGGTTGGCGTCCAACCACCACTGGGTATCTTAATCAACCATAGTTTAGATGGCATACAGAAAACCTGTGTGAACAGCAACGTACACGAGCTTAGAAAGTCTCCGTTCTGTACAATATAAGTTGGGATTGATGAGAAACAGTCCTAAGAAGAAAGGATGCGTACGGAATATAGCCTACCATTGGAACCACGTGCGCCGACAGGCACGCTGGAAATCTATGAGTTATTATCATATTGTACAGTATGACATATAGTACAGCCACCAGCCTTCTGACCTAGAACAATCCCACGACCATCACATTATGTCTAAGCATACATTAATGTAGTGAACCTGTTAGCGACACAGACGGCGCAAACTTGCAAATAGAAATTGGCGATCAAAATTAGGTAACAAAGTAACTAAAAACAGTCGAAAACGCCAGAAGTCTGCATCCAGGTCGACGGATGCAGCTCATTAGCAATTATGGCACAATGTCTACTCTAGACTGCTACAATAGTGCCAAAGGCCCGTAGCACCTGTTCGAATATATTCTCGTTTGATGATGCCTTCGGTATAAGACACCACAATATCTCTACAGACGAAAAATTATGTTCACATCGTGGTTACTTTGGTAATCGTCATTTTCTCCTTTCGTCACTTCTGTTTGGCTGTTGTTCCGACAACCAAACTTTCCGTAAGTCGGACAAATAAAGTGCACAGTTTTCGTCCCTATTTGGTACAACTTTAGTTTTTTTCTCTGCAAGTCAAGTAATCTTGAGTCGACAGAAAATTTTAATGGAATCCAAATCTAGGAAAACAGTATGCGCACAACTGCATACAGCCAAAAAAAAGCAATATTAAGTCCATGAGAAGAAATACACACTGAAACAACCGTCATAACTTTCCATGGGGACTCACTGCATTAGCAAGCATTTCTAGGCATTGGTGCACACACTCTTGTACCGTGTACTTATCTGTGTGAAGAACCAAATCCGGTTTAGCCGGTGACTCATAAGCCGAAGTGAGTCCAGTGAAATCCTTGATCTCGCCCGCTCGAGCCTTCTTGTACAATCCTTTTACATCACGCTGTTCACAAACCTCCAACGGAGAAGAGATGAAAATTTCAAAAAATCGCAAGCCAGCTTCTTCGTGCAAAGCACGATTAGCATCACGGTCCTATGGCAAAGGGAAGTCAAACAGAAAATGAGAATGTACATGAATAAAACCAACAGTTTCTGGAAGACGGAACTGTCAAGTAGATGCGAGTTAACAAAGTGATATTAAAAATAACCCGTTAACAAATATGAGAAGTGAGGAATACTCAACAATTTTCAACGTATATTTCAGTGCACATCAACGTATAAAAATACGCACGCATATATACAAAAGCTCACTATGGGGTACAGATGACAATTTCGAACTGCTCGACAACAAAAAAGTACATACAGCTGCAGTCGAACAAACCCATTCAGGTTAAGTTCTCAAACAACGGACTAGGTAGCAGTCAGTGTCATCACTATTGAGATGTTGCCCGCTAGCTTTTTCCAAAACCTTAAGTATTCCAAGATTGTCTAGACATTGTCGTCTCATTGTTACTTTGAATGACTGTCTAGAATTTGGAAGCCGGATAGCACTATCCTATCCGCACGACAGCAAATTCTATGTAAAATTAACTGCTGAACTATTCTCCCCACATCCGGCTGCAGCCATAGTGCCACCGGATCAAGCTCATATCAACACCATTTCGATGCGGTAGACCTGATATGACCGAATAACACTACGCATGATGATGCAGATGTCTTTCAGCGGTAAATACATGCGAGAGAACCAAGCGCAGAAGATATTCAAACATTCCAGCGTCAGCATCCGCAATGAATCTCACACGTCAGGAGTTATCACTGGATGGGCAGCAAAGAAGTTAAGAGGTACACAGCTGAAAGCAAATACCCAACAAATTTAATAGCCCATTCGTAAAGAATGGACCACGTATTGGTAATAATGCCAGCTAATCACCTGTGATACAGTAGGGCGGCATGTGGTACCAGATGGGTAAACGAAGGTAAGCCCTAGAGGAGAGAAATAATCGCTAGTAGGTTGGTCACTGTTGTCTGCGTTCGTCTCCTTGCTTGAAACTGTCACGACTTAGCGCTGTTGTGAGAGATACTGTCTAACTAAATTCAGTGGAATAAAAGTTGCTACTCTGAGTCGAACGTGGACAATCAATAAAAAGGGCCAATGGAAGCCTCAAATAAGCCAGTTGTCTCGTGGTACCTTTATACCGAGAGTGTGAGTTCGAACAACGGTACTTCGTGGATCAAATCACATCCCTCATCTCTTTTATCGATAAGTTAGGTGGGGTTTATTGCTGTAAATGATACTGATAGCGATTACTACCCTCTCATTGGGTGAAAAGACTCACTTTAGAATAGGGACTGATAAAACTGGTGATGCAAATATTATTGGCATCTGCAAACAGTTTGGCCACCTCTCCAATACGTCGAATGTTTTCCTCACGATCTTCCGCACTGAAACCAAGGTTTTTGTTCAAACCGGTTCGAATGTTGTCACCGTCTAACACGTATGCTGAGATCCCCCTGGCCATCAAAAATTGTTCCAGTGAAAAGGCGATAGTGGACTTGCCAGCCCCACTTAGACCTGAGTTTATGTGGTAAAATGATCAGAGGAAAAAGAGAAATTTTGATAAACCTGGAACGTTTCTACGTGCACTTTTTTTCCACTGTAACTAATTAGATAACAAGTGAACAGGATGTCTTGTATAAATCAGACTGAAAAGGAGTGCACTGGCTATAGTCTGACACAAGAGGTCCAAAAAATCAGCTTCATCTATTAAGAAAATAGATAACGGGTATAAAGGTTCGTATCTGCATGTCATAAAATGCAAGAAAAAGTAGCAGAAGCATTGAAGAGTGTACGACTATCGACGATGATTAAGCCTAACACTAGAAAAACCGATGTACTTTTTCAACAATCGAAGTAACAGAAAAAATACCTCATCATCACGGTGACAGCTTTCATGCAGTATAGTTTTTCAACAGGTAACTAACGCGATTAACACTGATACACAATTTACTACCGAACAAAACCACCAAAAAGTCTCACAACTACACAGTGATTAAATAAACATTTCGTTGTTACCTATGGAACGAAGGTTTGCTAGCCAAATTTCGGTTGTCTACGTCTACGTGAGCTTGTCCTAAACGAGAAACGATCAACAAAAAAGTGAGCACTCATTACGACGAAACGGACACTATTACGCATCTTAGTGTGATGGTTAAAAGAAAACAAGGTCATGATAGACATACCTGTCAACCATAGGGTACATCCCCGGAATTGCTTCATGCCAACAACAGCGGTCCGCTGTGCACGTGAAACGTACGACGACTGACAGGAAACATTACTGGCTTTGTACATCACCTGAATGGCATAATATATCAGTAAAGAAACGGGATGATGAGGTTCACAATAAATAGTGACTCTCTGAATATTTCTGAGAACAGAGGCACCGGGACATTGTAAGCAAATCCGGTGTACAGGAGTATGAGTTATTGACGTGCAAACATAAGCTTCTATGAGACTACCACTACTATTATTGTATACGAGTCTCTAACTCAAGACCGTGAAACGTAGAATGAGTTGGCGAAAGTAGATAAGTATAAGACAGATTTTATTTTATTTTGAGTGATTGCCTGTACCGAAGTAGTTCTTCATCACGGGAAAAATGAGAGGGATCACCAAGATATTCTCAGGACGCAAACACTAATTGCTTTTCAAAGAAAAAAAACTTGGAGAAAAAGTAGGTCACCTATCCAAGGCTGAGCTTTTAGTGATAGGCCCTGCTTATGCACAAAATGTAGGACTGCCACAAATCGGTACACAAAGTTTGTTCAAGCAAAGTATTGTCTGAACCTAGGATGCATAGTGTCTAGTTAATCTCATTTGGCAGCAGACGCAGTCAAAATGTTCGTTTAAATTGCATGACTTCCCGGGAGCGGTGCAACAAATTAAAATGCAACAAAACAACTGTTTTCACATGAAGTAAAAGAAACTAGGTGATTGCCGTCCCTGAAAATGTGTCATGTTGTAAACATAGGAATGCAGTATACCGAAGACTACGATTAAAACGTGAACCTTATAAACTACTACACTCAATGTTGTGATGCATCCATTCGTTCATTATCATTGATAACACTATATGACTGAATTTATATGCAGAGTACAAGAAGGCTTCAAAGTTTTACAAGGACAAATTAATATCTCAAAACAAACTCCCCTACAGAAATGAGTCTTTTTCAATTGGGACCGTAACGATCTGAAAGAAACTCACGAGTGCTTCTGTAGAAGCCCGTCACTGGGTCACAGATAAAGCTCGGATATTCGACTTAGTTGCTTGTAAGAACCAAGCAGCTCGAACGAATATTCACAGTTAGTCACATTCTAACACGTAATGCCCACTTGACCTAAACGCGGGTATCTTCGGCCAACATCGGTAAGGAAATAGGGCTAACTAAGATGAGCGCAATTTAGACACGAAAACCGAAACAAACCATCATAAATAAACCAGTGGTTCATGTTGCTGTGTGCTAAACCAGCACTGTATAAGCATTAACCACCTTTGGCTACTTGATTCAAAACAAAGTTCCGGTCAACTTGAACCACTTGATACCGGTAGTTGCACAAGTGACTTTTAAGGAACCAAAAGTATCTGTAGTTCCTTCAATAGACTGTGGTCCATTCCATTAGGTAATGAAAGTACCAAACCAACTACGATTTGCATGTGTGAACTGAGGGTATTTGATGTAACTATGACCGTTTCATACTAGGTAACGAAAATGGATGGTTACCAAGTAAGGTATATGAAGGTCAGCGTTCTTGGCTGCCCATGGAATCCCTTTACAATGTAGCACACGTCTCGTAGCCCACTTTCAGCTCCATCAACATATCGACACCATTACAGTTTTATTCTCATTTCGGCCTTTCAGTGCTACAGCATCCAGACAATGGGTTATAAAATGGTATGGCTATCACATGAACGATTAACTTTTATCTTCATAGATCAGAATCACCAGTCTGTCATCATAAATAATAGTTCCCTCCTCAACAGCTCACTCTCACTATTGCCGACAGTCGAGTTCCGTAAGTAATCATGTTTTTCTGTTCTTTTCCGTTGGTCAGTATATCATCAGTCTCCAATGTGGTTATTAAGCGTGAGGACCAATAACAGCGAAACAACAATTCTAAGTCCAATGAAAATCAGTAACAACTCAAAAGCGACAAAAAAGGATAAAAATGTAAGTGTACAGATGACATGAAAAGTCAACAACTGGAAAAGGAGGACTGCGGAGGTATTCCGGAGGTAAGCAAAACGGTCAAACCGAAATCTAACGGAGCTGAGTCCAGGTTCGAGTTCCTTAGCTAGAATGAAATGAACAATTACAAACGTTTCCTTTGATAATCTTTTGTCGTAGTTCAACAGGAGCTTACTACAGTCTGTAATCTTATACAAAACAGATATCAACAGGTATTGTGAAGCAACAGACAGAAACAATAAACAGAAACAGCAAAATCGCATCACTCTCCAAGACAAAATAAAACTGATAGGCATTGACGAAGGTAGCCAACAATATAAAACATCCAAGGGTTTTACAGGTAGCGACAAGCAATTGCGATGCGACTGCAAGTGCAGACGCAGGCTGATGCATTAGTACCAGATTATCTTGGTATCTACTGTGTGCCGACAGATGTACCTACTTAGAAAAACATGAATAGAATTATATACCATTCATTACCTGGCTCGTATTTGACATGAAAAGAGCATTGCTCACGCTTTCAACTGGTTGTATTTCAAGGTACGTGCATTTGCCCCTCGTTGTAGATGGCCAAGGTGATTTGGTGAAACAAGCCTGCACATTCCAACGTTTCGTATGATTGAACTTCATAAACGAAGCGCGGTGTACAGCTGGACAAAATTTAACCAGCAAAACCAATATAACTTCACACCGAGTGAGACTGTGCTTTGTCTTCATGTATTACTACCCGGTTGGTCCACCCCTATTGAATGTTGCTGCATCAGTTGTTTTCTACCTGCCGCTGGTAAGACTCACCAAGCCCCTAAAAGCGCTCTCGATCCCGCACTTTTGTTAATCATTTGGTCACTGACCCCATAGAGGTTCTGTAGAATTAAGATCGAGAAATCCAGTGATGTCAGTTCCTTTAACTGAAACCAATTAAGGTAGATTCAAAAAAGCCAAACATACATTTTTAAATTAATCAGACGGCATACAACACACGAACCACACCATCGTCACCGGTAATATGACGATGCTCATGGCATCAACGGATCACTCATCCTTGAGTCTCCGCATTCGCATACCCCAGTTGACTGCAGTATACCTACTTTGCATATAATCAAAACGTTAGCTACGCAACCTGTGGATTTGTTCGCCTCTTGCGATCCGATCGATCGTCAGAGGCTCTGTCAGGATATCGAGACCACTAAAATTACATCAAGTCAAGCGAAATGGTGACTGTATAAATAAGTTATATCCAGCAAGAGTAATGTAATCGAGAGATGACTTGAGAGGTAACTACCAAAAAAACGGCCTTAATCACTCTGTGCGCACAAACGTAACAGTTCAGCAAGTTGCAAGCTAAACTTGTGTCCACTTTATTTCGAGTCCGAAATGGTTAACGGATATTAACTGTACCTGCCCACATTTTCTCCAACCGTGTAAGCTGTATCATAGAGAAATCAGAAGACCGGTTTTGCAAGATGGTAGTACCATTTCGTATGTTCTCGTCAGTTGCTACACATAACAACTGACGAGAACATACGAAATGGTACTACCATCTTGCAAAACCGGTCTTCTGATTTCTCTATTCAAATTCGTAACTGGGAAGGATGTTTTATATTTCTAAAGCTTATTAAACCCTGCTAAAAGTATGAAACTAGTATCCCATATATGATTTCAACCCACACTCTTTCTCACATTACCATGCGGTGAAAACCGAAAACTGGATTATCACAGTTAAAACGCCAAAAACACTGGCCAACTGGACTAGCTGAATATTAAGCCAGTGAACTGAGCCAAGCGGTGTGAAAGAAGACTGCTGATATTTTGAGCATACGATCCAATCCCCTAGGTTTGTGTAAGCTTGAACAAAGAGCAAAGTAACTCACTTGGGACGTGGCCCATGAACTGAAGTGCCTAATGGTTCCTCTAAAATCCTAAATTCCTGGTCAATTTTGTCACGGACGACATTCTAAAAGATAGGCGTAAAGAAATCAAAGGACCTCATATTGAGTTTTTTCCTGGTGTTAGGTTGGCCGAAATCGGGCATGCCATGACACTGTCTTACTTAGCCCCTCTGCCGAAGACATGCAGACCATGCTGAACAAGGTGAATGACCGGGCTGGTTTGTATGGAATGCGCTTCGCACCTTCAAAGTGCAAAGTGTTACTTCAAGACTGGGGCATTTCCACTCCTACTTTCTTTATTGCAGGTAATCCGCTTGAGACTGTGGACAGTTTCACATACTTGGGTAACACTATCTCGCCAGCTTGTAATAAGGCGAGTATGAAAACATCGAGAACGACAAAAGTATGCATTGTCTTTGGCAGCCTCCGCCATCTGTGGCGTCAAAAAAATGTCTTGCTGTCGTTGAGAGGAAGATTTCATAATGATTGTGTGTCCTGTTTTGGTCCGTGGCTAGAAACCCCGGTCTGTATCGGACAGACATATCAACAGGTTTGCCGTATTTGACCATCATTGTTATCGCCAAGTAATCAACATCAAGTGGGACGATCGCATGATCGACGTCACCATTCGCCGGTGCACACTTCTATACGCTCGAGATGCGATATCAGCTGGTCAAATAATCACCTTGCACAGTCTGCGATGGTTCGGTCATGCGATTGGTAAGTCGAATCAGTGTTTACAGAAAATGACATAGTATACTGAAACCACAACGTGCTGCGTAAAACGACGTGATGTCTGATCAACAAAGTGAACACGAAATATGAAGACCCAGTCTGTTTCTAAGGGTAAAGTGGGTAGGCGACTTGAAGCCGGATAATGTCACGTACGACAAAAGAATTGCGCTGGCCGTGCAATAGAAGTACAATTAGGTTTAGGCGAAAATGATCATTCACACCTCCCATGCGCTTTCTGTGGGAGTCAGTAAAGAATATAGAATAACCAGAAGCAGCGGTTACATTGCCACTGGATTCTGGTACCAACCGCATATCAACAAAAGTAATAACCTGAGGATGTAGCGATTGCCGAGCGGGACAATTCCTGTGTATTTTTGTGTAGTACCTTCCCCGAAACATACCTCCTCCAGGATAGATCACCTCCCTGGGGCGACCAGGCAGAGATCAGACAGAGATTCATTATTATCATCACAGACAGCAATGCATCACTGACGCTTGTCTGCCACACAACTATGAAGAGAAAAGCAAACCCTGTACAGGAAGACGGAAGAGTAAGGAAGGAGAGGAGGAGGGGTCTAACTACTAGAAACAGCAACTATATTCAAACATTGAGTAGCAGCTTGCAAACAACAGCTGGGATGTAAGTGAAATTAAAATGTCGTCAACAAGACCGTCTCTTTACGGCTTTCACTGCCCCGCGTCATTGAATGCACTCACTTCACAGATAACTCAGCCAAGCAACGACAACATTCATCCATTCAGTCACAACGGCCATGGCCTATCTAAGGTATGATACGGGCCCAGGTCAGTGCAGTTGTCTTTGAATAACCCAGAAGAAGAAAACTTTATCATAACAGGATAAACGGTAATAAAAATAAGCAGCGGCTGTGAAAGCATGCCGTGAAGAGGTAGGTTCCGGAGAAGCTGTGCAGTTGCGACAGAAATGGATTTCTGTCACGTTGGCAAACCTTAGGAGCAAGCATCGCTGGTTCTGGTTCTGAATATGGTGACGACCGTCGAGAACTTAAACGCAAGCTGACTAAAAGCTTGCGCAAAGACCGTGAGCACTACTTGGTCGAACAGTCGAAAGAGAGGAAAGAACCTTCTTTTGAGAGTAGCAGATGGCTTTTCCCTTGATTCACGATTGTAGTGGCCGTCGAGTCGGCGTAACTGAGACCATATGTGAGAAAAATGGTTCATTTATCACCAGCCAATCGCGCCGACCTGACAAGTGGGAACAGTTCGCCTGGTCTCAACCAGATCACATGGACGATGGGAAGCAGAATTGGCCCCGGAGCTTAAATCACTGAAGCGTAACGACCAAATCTCCACTATCCCTCTCTTTTCAAGGGTGGTGAGGAAAGGTTGATATCAGAAACGACAAAACTCTTTCAGACTGTCTGTAAGAAACTAAAGAAGTACTTCGCGATTGGTGTCTATAAACAGTAATTCCCGTTTTCAAAAAGGAAACTCGAATTCTGTGTGACAACCCCAGAGCCATCAGTCTCATCATCATCATCATCATAGACAGCAATATATCGGTGGTTCACACTGATGCTTGACTGCCACAAGCCATCAGTCTAGTGCCTGTTGAGTCCCAGTTATTCACTGGCCTCATATTACGTCGGCTTATTAGATCCAGAGAAAAGCATACACATGAAGGACAGGCAGAATTCCGGTCTGGTCGTGGGTGCGTTGACCACATTTCCACACTGCGACGGATCCTGGAGCATTAGCACTCATATAGATAGCCGACGGTTGGGATCTTTCAAGACACAAAAGCTGCTTGCGATTCGGTTGTTCGTAACGTTTTCTGGAACTGTCTTCTTCGCAAAGGGAGTTTCAGTGGAAACACGTGAATCTGTTGAGGTCACTGTATGTTTACTTCGCAATAAGGGTGAGGGCTTATGGACAACTGGCTCGGGCGTCCATCACGCCTAGTGGTGTGTTAATGGTGTCCGATTTCCCTCTTGTTCAATTTTGTCATGGACGACATTGTGGAAGGTTAGCCTGAAGGATTCAATGAGGTTGGTGTTAGGCTTCTTCTTGGAGCTAGGTTGGCCGACCTGGAATAAGTGAATGAAATTGTCTTACTTGGCCTCTCTGCCGAAGATATGCAGACCATGCTGAACAATAGGAGTGACCGGGTTGGTTAGTGTGAACTACGCTTTGCGTCTTTAAAGTGCAGGGTTTCTTCAAGACTAGAACATTTCGAATTCCACTTTCCTTATCGCAAGCAATCCGCTTAAAACTGTGGACAGTTTGACATACTTGAGTAGCACAATTTCGTCGGCTTGTACTAGTGCTGATGAGATATTAGAAAGACAGCAAAAGCACAAGTTACCTGTGCCAGCCTGCGACATCTGTGGCGTCGAAAGACGTTCGATTGTCGCTGAAAGGAAGAGTATATAATGCTTGTGTACGTTCTGTTTTGCTCTATGGTTCGGAAACGTGGCCTGTTCGCAACGGAAGATATCAACAGACTTTCTACGTTTGGGCACCGCCATCTCCGTTAATTAGCCCGCATTGAGTATACCGATCGCGTGAGCAACACGGCCGTTCACCCGTGTGTACTCTGGAACTCTCGGGATGCACGATTAATTGGTCAACCGTGTGATGATTGGGTCACGTACTCCGCATGCCAGCCGGGCGTTTGTCGTACCGGGCTTTATATGATGAGACCACCAACACTCTGATAGAACCGCATGTCGGTCGAGCAAGAACGTGGTCACCAAATGTGAAGACCTAGTTTGTTCCAACCAGCAAAGTGGTTAGGTGTCGCCTGTCTGGATGGGGTCCTCGTGATCACTCAAACCGCTGGTTGGAGACGCTATCCGAGATGGCGGTGTGTCGCAGTCAATGACGTACCTGCATCCATATAATTTCTAGTTCCTCCACCTAATCCTCTTTTATTATCGTTGTTATAACTGCTATTAATATTTTTATTATTGTTATCACTACTGTCACTATTACTCTAACCCCTTCAGCAACATTTCTTCCTCCGGGATATTTCACGTCATTGTTGAGGTGAGCGGCGGCCCCAGCTAAAATACCTTCTGGTCAGACTCATGGTTGTTATAATGATGATGATGATGCGGAGAAACTAGAGGTGGTGTAAATGCAGATACTCTATTGACTGCGGTATACTGCCATCTTGGTTGGCGTCTTTAGCCAGCGGTCTGATTGGTCACTAGGATCCCAACCGAGCAGCCGCCTACCCACTTTACCCTTAGAAACAGACTGGGTCTTCATATTTCGTGTTCACT
>LOND01005186.1:6620-21912 GCA_014220965.1 Paragonimus kellicotti
GCGGTTTGTCAAGAATAAACCGGGGTCAGCTGACCGTTCCTGAGTATGACTTACTGCTCTCGGTCAGTTGAGCACAAAAAATGGACGCTGCGAGGTATTCTAGCAAAGTTTGTGTTAACTATTGTCTGGCCGCATAGTTATGTCGGGAGTGTGTGTCGTACAATAGTCAACGCAATGCATTCCAAATGCTCGCACATATATAGGAACACGTTAGATCCTTAGGTCCTTCAATAAATGTCACGCAAAATTCCGCGTGAAAAGACGACTTAATGAACAAGCTTTTTTTGGGCATTTCGGCATCCGGTTACGTACAACACAAATATTGTACGAACGGTTTACTAGGATAAGGTTGAACAGATCAGTAGTATGCTAGAGGTGGTGAGGCTGCGTTGTGTAAAATTTGCACTAGCAAATAGCTGATTCGTTCAATGCTTAAAAAAAACTCTCATAGTCTATATTAATTTATGAGTAGATTGCTAACAGTAAATGTTGTTTCTTTATTCGATGTTGTCACATGCAGACCATTTTGTTTGTCCGTGCCTGAAGTTTGTAGTTAACTACAAATCGTGTAGTGTCAACACAACTGAAACGAGTTGATTCAAGTAACCTGCTTCATACGAACAGCGGACCTGATAAAAGTTCAGGTGATATGACGTTCGCGAATTGCCTTCGGTATTGTAGGCGCTATTTTTCCGAATTTGACTATTCCGATATTAGTTGTGAATTCTTTGTCTGTACATTTATCTCCATACATAATTGTGTGATGCACACGTAAGGGACGGTTTGGTTGTAACAACATTTACACTCAAAGCACCTGAGATTATTTGGAATAGCCACGCGATTGTAGTGTTTCATTAATGCAGTTTCATCGAGTTCCCCTTACAACGCAGTTGACTGTACACTATCTTCAGATCAATGGACGCAATAAGTTTGGTCCGCTTCACACTCCCCGTACAAAGATAATCCTATGAAATTGAAACGGTTATTACTAAATCGCTTGCAGTGTTTTCTATCTTATGGCAACACGAATCTAATCAATTTGTTTATTTCTCACTCAAGAATGCGTAATAAATCAAAATACAACTGTGCAAAAAAAACTCACATGAAGCTCATTTGTTGCCAAATTAGCAGAAATATGTCACACGGTATGCTTGCAAGTTGCTGGTGGGTAAAAATACACGATGGTTCATCTCCCGTTAAAACCAAGTCAAACGCTAGATGTGTGCTTACTTACAGGGCTCAGCAAAAGATTTGGTGCTTAGACATATATCAATGCGTGACAACCATTTTACGCTCACCAAATCAATTTGGTGGTGCTTGTTAAATTCTGTCCAGTCCCCATCTACATCAACCGACAAAATATCATCATAAAGCAGTTATCTATAGCTTCAAAATAAATGTTTCTGTCGACTAATTATGTAGTTGGCCTATAGGCCACGGCATGGAATGAGCTATTGCAATAGAAATATGGTTCATATACATTCCTATAATTTTTGTAGATGCCTGAACAACCTTTCTCACGTAGGTGAGTGAAAGTACATTCATCCGCCAGTTTTGCTCAGTCTTAGATTGTTCTTTGTTAGTTGACTACCTTGCATAATCTGTTTGGTCTGGGGTCTACGTTGTCATCCTAGTGATAGGTAACGCATTGTTCAACGAAATAAATCAATCGTTCTCACTAGGTGTCTCTTGCCTTCGTCCTGTGGGTAACTGAAGATGTACTGTTGCACATCTTAGTGGCGGGATGCGTACCGAGAAGTTATCGCTGACATGCATGGTGCACTTAGACTATTCACGTGGCTTAGCATATCTGGCTTCCAGTAAAATGGCGTGTTCCGACCACATTCACCATTTAAGGAGTTTAGAGTTTTCCCACTCTATTGTGCTAAAACTATCCATTCAATTTTTATCAATGTTTAATAGCCTCCTATGCTTATTACTTCAGGAAAACTTAAAGAAATTGGGAACCGAAACCCAAAAAAATGAAATGTTTTATATTCATTTCAAAATCGTAAGTACTGGAAACTGGTTATTTCGCCCTATTAATGTTAATTGGGTACAAGACACTAAACGATAAATTTGTTTTAGATATGCCTTGCGAAAAAATTCGACGTTTCGCGCTGCATATAAGGGTCTAGACATGTATTTCTGTTATATGTGACTTTGCTTGTTTGCTTGCATATCTGCACTCAGTTGACGCAACCTAATTCACACATGCTTGTGAATGAGTCGTTCGTCGACAGTCAGCCACTATTCTGTATAGATGTTGTTTATAGAGCTGTACGACATGTCGTGTACTAAAATCGATTACTGCTTTGCTTTCAACCTCTCTTTTGTTTTAGCTTATGTTTGATCTTACTAACTGTCGTGAGTTGCAAAGTAAAGTTACATGAAATTTTTTAAATTAAGTAGATTTTTATATGAATTTGTGACATATGCTGTATCAAGTCATTTTTGTTTAAAAAAGACCTATCTGCATCCCTTGATCTGCCTGTCGTCATTCAGCTAGACTTGGACTGTTCGGTGCATTTCAAGGCACTTACCAACACCTGTATTATTCGTGGCTTGATGGAAAACTGGTAGGCAACTCTGTCACGGTAGTTGCCAAGAAAGTTGCCTTGGACGAATTGTTGGTCGGTCCGGCCAGTTTGTTTGTGTTCTTCACTTGTAAGTTCTTATAACCTATGTCCATAATAACAACTTAATGCCCGAATGATGAATTTCTAGGCTAAGCTGTAACACCATGTCACGAACAAACGGTAAAAATGGTTTAAACTCGAATCCGGGTTTTCTTGAGTAACTTTCTGTTGTTATGCCAGTACGCTGATCCGCACGCTTACGGATTGCCAGTATAGTAAAGCATACTGGCGTTTTTGTCGTAAAGTTTGGAGGACAAACAGCAAAGTAGCTATCTGTGTCTGCGAAAGGTGCATCGTTGATATTTCTTTCGTTGTTGATGATCAGTCGCAAACAGAGTTTAATAAGTCAAGGGAATTATTGGCATTCAAACAAACATTTAAGAATGGAAAGGAAAAATGAGAATAACCCACCATTTCTTGATGTTTACCTCCAAAGAAAACAGTTCCACTCATTAAATGCATATACACACATATATATGTTTTTAAAAAAGGGCCACTATAACTTTTCCAGGTGGTAGTGCTGTATGATTATCGTTCATTGTTATTGCCCCTAATCAAGATAGTTCACACTTTCTAATGAACTAGAGCTACGTACGATCTCGTTCACTGATTTCGCTTTTGCTGTTACCACCGTAGATCACCACTGTCACCTTGTTCGCATTCAGGTATAATGCCGCCCACGATATAAACTTATTTATCACAACAAGATTCCGTATTTCGGATGGTCCCTATGGGATGGGGCATATTATAACACAACACTTATCCTCAACGGAACATAACAGGAGAGTATTCGCTCGACGAATGTATCGAATAATGAACGCAGTTGATACCACTCCATTTTTGTTCGCTTCAGCTATCCGCCGCTCTCAGTGAGTATCGTTCATCTTCGTTCGGTCGCAGCATTCCAGGGAAAACGGGCAGGCGATTTGTTTATGTTGTAAACCCTCGACAGAATAGGCTGATTCGCCCGCGGTATGGTAATGCGCTTGATAGACGTCGGATTCTTCTCGTAATAATTAACACGGAAAATCTTGGTCCCGAAAATAACGCGACTGTCCCCGTTAATTGCTCCCAAGACAAACCAAAAGACGGGTGCAAAAAGCAACTTTGTTCCGCTCCAACAACGTGTGCGACAAGGAGAAAATCACAAGGTATTTTTATGGTGCATAGCGACCTTAAGCATTCTCGAATGAGAAAACCGAAGGACAGTTAACAGAAATAGTGCTTAAGGTGACTAAGCCCCCAATGAGCGTAGAAGAATAAAGGCCGAACAGGTAAAAACATTACGAGGGTTACCTCTGGACTGTTCATGACACTCATTCATTCTGATTGGATAAAATCGTTTTCTCAACGAGGGAGGCGATTTTGGACGGAAACAATGGATTCCCTACAGTTTCTAATCATCATGAGGACGGACGTTCAGGTTTTCTCTCTCTGCTCTTTTGCCATTTTAGTTCCGATAATGTGGTGCGATTTTTATAACTGTACAGAGTAGTTGAGTTCTTCACATGGTGAGCCCAACTCCACACGCCTGACTGGGTTAATAGTTGTGGATATAAGTTGTGAATCTGTACCCCCTTGATGTGCCTGTTGGTTACAAGAGGTAGGTTAGGCTGTGGCTTGACGTGCACATGTTGTTGAGAATCGAGCAAGCGAGTTTGTTCTTTATGCTGAGGCTTCAGTTGTAGCTGCGTTCGTTTTAATGAACGCAAGCCCATTTTGTGTTAAGTACACGTTCAGGGACCAGATAATTTTCATAGCAGTGCCTCACTTTGTGTCTGTATGTGCACAACGGGCGTTTCACAAATTCGGAACACTGTAAATTACACGAAGTGAAAGAGGACGAAAAAGCTTTCACACTTGTTGCCCCCTTACAAAGCTTTCATGTTATTCCCCTCTGTGTACCAGATTCATAACTGTTTTGTTACCCTTAGGTCAATGCGACGTATTCGAACGGTTAAAGGTTTGTTTGCCGTGTAATAGTTGCACACACACTAATTCCCCTCAACATGGACCACTTATGTTTAGTTCTTTCAACCTATTAAGTCTTCGTGATTTGTGAAAATTCTCCAAGCAATAATCTATCCCCATTAGAGATTGTTCCAGCTATGCAGTATGAACAGGCTTTGTTCGGGAAGACTATTGTGCAACTCAGATGAAGGGCCTTTATGTTCCACGTTGAACTTTATATAAAGAGCACACTCAATAAAGCAATGGGATTGTCCATTAGTGCCAGCTACAAAATAATTTTATATTGGCACTTGAACAAAATGTTTCTGGAGAGTTCATGTATCTCTTTTGTGATGGGTGAGATTCTTTTTCTATATGGTGGTATTTCATTCTACTTTAAACTGGCCCGTATGAATTGTCATGAAACCGTGATATATGAATCACTTGTTCATTGCCTGTTTCTTCGTTTTGTACTTTGCTCGTTCGGTTTGTTCTAGTCAACGGTTATTGTTATACGAGGAGTCTTTCCGGTGGTCTTGATCATTCACGTCGACTGTTTTGGCAAGCCTACGTGGCTGATTTGGCATTTTGGCCCCTGGTGCAAACCGTCAATTTCGCATTACTCCCCTCACGTTATCGGGTCCCGTACATCGCCGCGTTTATGTTCGTGTGGAATACCTATTTGTGCGTGCTAAATTTTCGTAAAGTGAGTTATGTTGCCTCATAGTTTGGCTCCTAGCACAGACAATTTTCTAACCTATGCTGTTTTTGTACCAAGCGCGCAATTTCACGTTCGGTAGACCAAACTGAAATGGAGTTAACTACGCTTGATGAAAGTTGGATTGTTGAACAGTTGATTGTTAATATTAATGCATTATTTTAGATTCGTTGACATTTGCGAATGCTGATTACAGGCAAACAACCTTAATGATGATATCTTTCACAAACTAGTAGAAGTTTGTGTCAGTTAGTAAGGTAGAGGTGTATCGAGGACCTATTTACAGCAAAACTTGTATTATGTAATACGCGTCCTATTAAGAAAAAAGTAGGCACGCTGCCTCCGGATAAGAACCCCAATGGAAACCCGTAGACTGTTTCTGGCCTGTTCGTAGTGTTGGAAAAACTGTTGGTAATTGAGAACTGGTATGTTTCAGGATGTAGTTTGTACAAGCAAGTATAATTATGTCAGCTTCGTTCTACAGTAGTGCTCCTACCTATCGTTTAGCCTACTCATCACTGTTCATGTATCATAACTGACGACAGCAATAACAGTGTTTTTTGTAAACAAACATCCGTTGCACCCTACTGACTTATAATTTAGGCTTCAACTGTGTGAAACTCTTCAACAAAAACGCACCTTCTGAATAGACTCGTTTCCAGTTATTCGTCATCAGACTAAATACGATCGTTTTACGGAGCATTGTCATTAGAGCAATAGGGACAGTAAGAGAGGATGCCAGTTTGTACATCATACGTTTGATCTCGGCTTTCATCGGTCTCTTGCGAAACATTGTTAGGTGGATTTAATAAAGATATTCACGTATTTCAGAGGTCCTGAACGCGGGGTTATCGATTGGAGTTAACAGGCAGTAACTGTGTCTTCTCTCGAGACGATCGGGCAACCTGATCATTACTCACAAGCGAGAGGGTTGAGTGTTCAGATATGTCACTTCGATCGCGTCTAATACAAGACAGTGAGGCAGTGGTCAGTACGGTTACCTCATGAAAATGTGGTCTGAGTTCACAACCTTGTCGTTGCAAACATAGGCAGTACTGGCGAGCCCTAACAAGAGTGAAACTTGAATCTAGTGTTTGTTTCGTAAGGTGTCGGTTGAAAAGTCCATGTGAATGCGTACTCTGCGATCAAAGACGAGTGAAGTTCAACATGAAGTTAACCAAATTCCCGACTACTCGTCAGACAGTAGCCTGTTCGTTTGTACAGTCGAACACGTTGTAGTTATATGAATGGGCCCAACGTTCACACTTGTTACGTGGCCGAGACCGTGGAATTTTGTTCGGTCATTTAATGAGTGAAGTGTCCTGATAATCACGTAGACCGGACAGAGCGTGTCGCGGAATACTCAACTGATTCCGAGTGTCTCAGCTGTGGCCTGAGTTCGACAACTCACTACTTTCGATTAGGTGTCAGTAACTCGATAATTCGGACGAAACGAATTGGCTGGCCTGAGAGAGTAATTCGAACCAGCAAGATGGACTGCCGCCTGGCGGTGGTTGCATTTTATTTTCTTTGTTAATCCATACCAGCTGATGCTTGTGAATACATTCAGAAAAGCTTATAGCCGTGTGGTCCACATAACTGGATTCAAAGGACCGAGTAAGTCAGTTTATGGCAGAAACGAGCAATATGATCAGAGACATCTTTTTATTTTTTAACCATAAGCATGATAGTGTAGTAGAGTTGGGTGATTTGATAGCATAGAAGATTTCGTTGACGACGTTAGTGAGTCTGATCTGTTTTGCCTACTACCTTGACGTGATGGTCGGGTTTGTGCACTGCATCGATCTAGGGGGCTATACTGACTAGTACTTCGGTCCTTCGAGGTACAACCATATCAGATAGGTCAAAAGGCAGTATCCAGATGAAAAACGGTTATACTGGTAGGGTTGTATGTCGCACTACCGACCACGTTGCAATGCTCGAATAGTGAAACACGGTCATATGAGCATATATCAAAATTATTTTTACAAGTGCGGTACTGCTGTCTTCCTATTTAGGAACATGAGAGTTAGAAATGTTACTCACAAACAAAGAGCACTTCCGATCGCCTAACGGTTGACTGTGACCGCGGGCGTATTGTCCAGTACGGTCGAATAACGTTCAGTGTCATTCATAAGCCTGATGTAGATCTGACTGCATCCAATGCGCGCAGCACTGATCTGAATTATGCAGTACCGCCTTATTCACTGCACCCTTTGCCTATGCAATTCTTTCAATGCCAAGTGTGTCAGACTGTTGAGTTGTCGATTTCGGGTAAGGTCCCTCAAGAAAACGCTATGTGTCCTGTTTGTTTCCAGCGGTCCCAAAAGGTACTTGTAGAGTCAGACTCGGGGTGGACATCAATCAACTCTCTTCCTCGATATAACTGACCGGGAAGTATCGTTGTCTTGTCACATCAGTCCACTAATTCGCACCTTCTTTTTCCTCTGCTGCTAACTGTTCTCTCATCAAGCCAAATAAAACCCGGTAAACATTGATGATTTTATTGTCCGCACTCTTCGATAAGTAAATCTGTGAGCACCTTTTCCATTCTGGAACTGAATGTGTACTGTGTCTCTGAAACGCGCCTTTACGATCATAGCTTTATCCTTCACTTGAATTTACCCTTAAACACTGCTATATGCCGAGAGTTTCTTTTCAAGCTCTCTGGTGACGACGAAGCCGAATCTCGTGGTCAAGCTGGAGAGGGGATTGCACTGAATTCTGCAGCAGAGTAGAGCTTGCTTGTCTGGATCCCAGTAATTGGTCCTCTGTGTTTCATCAGATTTAGCACTTCAGTCAGAGTTTATCGACACAGATCAGAAGGATGTTTATTTGTCATATCTGCGTATACGCCAATAGGCGACAGTTTGGATGCTGTCAACAACGTCTACGATGCCCTCTTTGGTCTTCTGAAACAACTGAGCATTCAGACGTCGTTGTGTTTGCTGTTGATATGAATGCTCAAGTCGGCTATCTTACTCTAGATGAGAGTCAGCAGGGTGATATGTTCGGTGTCCGCGCGCGGCTCACTGACACTGGCTGTCGACTCTTAAAATCATGTGCTTTTCGCGGACTCTATACATAGAATAGCACGTTTAAGCACAAGACGGCAGTGCGTCACGTGAAGACCACTATGTGCAACACAGTCATGGACACACCTTGATGATCTCGCCGTCGGCTATTGGTGGCGTCACTCCATTGAAGATCGTCGTTCATTTGGGAATAACTATCTTAACTCAGATCATGCCGTCGTTCGTGCCCGCCTTTTATCGGTTAATCGGATCATTTGCTTACATGGTTATAGTACTCAGTTTGAAATTGAGCGACTAGGGCACACGAAACGTCTATCAAACAACACTGGACAACACCAGTGGAGTGACTCAAACGACACTGGGTGAAGATCTCAGCAGCTATGCCAACCTCTTGTGAAGTGGCTCTATTTTAAAGGATATTGATCGAGTGACTTTCTGCTGCTGTAGCAGAACTTGTGAACAAAAGTCGCCTGATCCCTCCTTCTCAGAATACGACAAAGACCTTAATGGATTGAAAGCAAACTTACAAGAATCTGCATAAAGACCGTGGGGCTTGCATCTTCGTGCAAGCCAGAGAGACGAAGAGGGCACTTCCACCAGAAAATAACCGGGGGCTGTCTTCCATAATTCGTGGTTGCACTGGCCATCAATGGGGTGTTGGTGAGACTATATTTGTAAGATGGTTCATGAATTCAAAGTTTGTTGCGGCGACTTGACAGATATACGGAACGCTTTGGAGCACAGTTCAACTGGCTTGAGTGAGCCCGTCGAACTGTGGATGGTGGAGGTCGTGTGGTTAGTTGTGATATTCCATACTATCCTCTATCGGAAACCGAAGTTTTACATAATAAAGCCCAAGGTCCGGACCTTCTTTCTCCAGCACTTTTCAGAGATGGTAGTGAAAGATTGCTACTTGAATTGACCACACTCATCAGTCCCATATGGGAGACGGAGGAGATGTTTCATGACTGGTGCTTATCAACAGTCGTTCATATCTTCAGAAGAGGTTTCATGACGTCCTGTGACAACCACAGAGTTGTTGGCGTTGTCTCTGTCGCATCCAGGTTGCTCAGGGATCTCATACTGCGGCGGCTTCTTACACATAATGTATCATATAACAGAAGAACAGGGAGTTGTTCGGCATGGTTGTGGATGTGTCTATCCTATCTTCATCTTTTACAGGCACTGGGACATGGACACTTTTTCTCAGACAACGGTTATGGTATTTTTGGACCTAAAGGCTGCTTTTGACTTGGTTACCGGACACGCTCTCTGGGACTGTCTCCATTGCTGAGGAGTCCCAGTTATGCATGGCGATTTGTTGATGTCATTGTATGCCTGCTCTGAGTGTTGAGTGAACATTTATTGTCAACTATCTCGAGCCTTCTCCTCATCAAGTGGCGTTCGACAGCGATGTTCGATCTCACCCTTCTACTTCAACTTTATGATGAATGCTATTCTGAAGGGGGCGCTTATGGGTTTCGCGGATCTCGGGGTGGAGGTTCTACAAGGTAGTAAGCTGATTGATATTGAGTATGCGGAAGATATTGATTCATTTAGTTTTTCCACAGAAAACATGCAGACCACGCTGAATCGGTTGACTGATATGACTAGTCTGTATTGTATGCATCTTGCACCTTTAAAGTGTGACGTGTTGTTGCAAAGTTGGGTTGGCATTGACTGTGTCTGCTATTGATGGCAGACCGCTGAAGACTGTTGATCACTTCATCTACCTGGCCAGTGTCATCTCGTTAACCTGTACTATTGCTGAAGGATTGTCCATTAGGATGGCGAAGGCACGTAGTACGTTCACCAACGTGCGTCACTTGTGGCCTCGCGAAGACGTTCATGCATTGACTTAAAGCAAGGTTCACAGTGCGTCTATGGGCCCAGTTTTGCCCCATAGATCAGAGACCTAACCTATTCGCACGGAAGATGCTCGTAAACTCTGGATATTCTATAACCGTTGTCTTTACCAGTAAGCCTGTATCGAATGGGTTGACTGCGTGAGTAGCGCAACAGTCTGTCAGCGCGTGTTTAGGAAATGTGCACGTTCCCGACCGATAACCGAGATGGCGAAAATGCACGGTCTTTGCCGGTTGGGTCATTCGCTCCGCATGACGATAGAGCGCCTCCCGCACGGCGCATTGTTCGATGTGGTTACTGACAGTTGGAAGAAACCGCAAGACGGTTAGACGATGACTTAGTCACGGGCTGTGAAAGCTTCGACCACCCTGCTGAACAAAGTTGGTAAGTGCTGTCTACCTAGTTTTGGGGTTCATTATCACACACTCTCTGACATGGCCATTGTGTCGCAGTCAGTGGCGTGCCCGTGCTCACAACCTTGACTCTTCTGTTCTGTTAAACTCAGTCGCTTTTTTAATTTTCCCCTTTTTCTTTACTGTACCCTCGTATTTATCTATTACTCTACAACTGCATGGGCAGTTGTGAAGACCAGCGGCAGCCCGAGCCATCGTAACCACAGGCACGGCTTTAAAGTGGAAGAGATACCGACGAATTTTCTGGCGCTTGCTTCATCAAACCTATCACCTTTGGATGTTATCAAACTATTCACTGTTCTATCTTCCGCCAGACACCTTCTTTTGACGACGTATGGTTTTGTCTGAAAGTTGCTTGGGGTAGCCATTGTGGCAGGTGTTCGTGCGTTGGAATGACAGTTAATCGAAGTAGTATCCTGGATATATAGTTTCGGGGCTGTATCAGTCAAGTAGCTTATGAGACTGTGTCAATGGAACAGAGTTGCTGAAATGGACGTGGTGGTCGTTCCTTGTCTTGTTTCTGTGAATTGTACGTTGAGCACGTCCACTGTCGCGTTCTCGAGTGATTACATCCAGGACGACTAGTTGATTGTTGAGTGCAGATTCTAGCGTGGTTATTAAATTTAGGTGGGTTCTGTTGGAATTGGCTGGTATTGGTATGTTTACCACCCCCACCTCCATGGGATGTCTGCATACTACTTTCGAACGTTTCATTTGTGAACAGCTTTCAGTTGGTCATATTTAGGATTCAGCTTAAGGACGTCCGAAGACAACGGTCTCACTGGGGATATCGTTGCCAAGCCATCCATTTGCTAACGTATTTCGCGGCGAATTCAAATTGTACATTGTTTGCGTAAAATGCAATAACTGTTCCAATTCCTGAAAGTAGCGTGGGATCTGGTTACTATGATTTGAACATCGCACCTTCCACATTTTCACGGACATTTAGTCAGTCCCTCCCGAAAAGGAACGCTAGATTCGTGTTCGCATTCGTTAGCTTTCATCAGAAATGCATGTCCATACCACGATCATGAGCGGAACTCTAGTCACGCATCCATGAGGCAACCGTGTGTCATTGACCTCACACTAGACACGGCTGTGCAGGCGCGAATCTAAATGTACTCGTAAATAATGCTAAGTCTGCCCGATCGCTTTGATTAGAGACAATATTTGTTCTGTTTACTCTAACCGACTAGAGCTTCTCGAAAGAGTACAACTAAACTTTTGCCTTTGATAATTCGGTCTTGCTTAGTGTGAGTTCAACAACGCACTGGGCAACACGGTTGCGTCTTCAAGACGTGGATGGAGTTCAAATCCCGATCATGGCAAACATGCTCACTAGTGCCATGCTCTGGGAAGCGCGGAAATTGAGTTAGTGTTTCAATTCAACTAGGTTATTCGCACGTCAGCTTTAAACTTTTTCCTCTGTGGCATTTTTTCTGTTGCTTACTAATTCTTAACAGAGTAGGGTGGTCGAAATAATTTTAAGTTGAACATCACTCACATTTGATCGCAGCCTTCGCATTCAGATAGACTTTCCAGCCGGCCTCCTTTCGAAAAGAAGCACTAGACTCGAGTTTCGCTCTCATTAGAGCTCGTCAGTAGTGCATATCCTTGCCACTGCCGGGACTAGAACTCCGGCCACGCTTTCATGAGGCAACCGTGTTTACCACTGCGCCATTGACCTCACATTAGGCACGACCGAATTATCATATGTGAACGCTCAACCACTTTCGCTTGTGAGTAATGATCAGGTTGCCCGATCGTCTCAGGAGTTCAAGTCCCGGCAGTGGCAAGGATATGCACTACTGACGAGCTCTAATGAGAGCGAAACTCGAGTCTAGTGCTTCTTTTCGAAAGGGGCCGACTGGAAAGTCTATCTGAATGCGAAGGGTGCAATCATATATGAGTAATATAAAGCTTACGAATTAACGAATTCCGCGACTACTCATCAGTAGTCTAAATAACTTGAAGAAATAGCGGCCAACTGAGTAATATCTCGCCATTTTTGTTCTTCACTAAAGGACTCATCAGCGATTGCTGACGACGAAACTGCTACAAAATAATCCGTGGTGAATAAAACTGGAGCGACTGCTGCGAAATCTGGAGGCTTCTGATTAAAATTTGCCTGTAGTTTCCATCTACTTTTTCGTTTAATTTGATTTATTTTTCGGCATATTGACTTTTTCTTATTTGGATGGGGACTTATGCCGGTAACTTTTTACAATTTGAAAAAATTGTCAGTTACACAAAATTATTCGAGCTTCTAAATTGTCTT
Source organism: Paragonimus kellicotti (assembly GCA_014220965.1). Lineage (NCBI taxonomy): Eukaryota > Metazoa > Platyhelminthes > Trematoda > Plagiorchiida > Troglotrematidae > Paragonimus > Paragonimus kellicotti. The sequence continues at coordinate 19,520 of LOND01005186.1, forward strand.
CCTAAAGAGTAGCCACGTCGCCCAAAGTACTCCACTTTCAGTGTTCCCGATCCCACCCCCATTGTTCATATATCTGACTGGATTTGCTGAATTTACATTTTTTGAAGGTGCCCGGCTTGAACATGTCCGCACGTTTTAGGAGTTCATTCACGTTGACTTCTTGTATCATATCGATTCTGTAGTCTTCGTTCAATTTGGCGAAAATCTTACACCCAAAATATGTTGAGAATAGTATGTTTCCCGTTCACATCTAACCACACTTCATAACGTTAAAACGTGTGACCACTCGAGGTATTTAATCGTGTACTGATTGGTATAATCGCTGTTTTCTAATTGAGCGCATTAGGCTCTATTATTCGACGGAAAGTAAAAATCCGTGCTCATTCTTAATTTGCCTTTTGTGTTGCAAACGGTTTAGACTGATACAAAGTGGTCACAAGTTAAACCGTAGTCCCCTTGCCCTACGGCCGTTATTTTTCTATTTCGTCTGCCATTTCTGTAGAAAACAGACGGTACTAAAAAGCCACTGACCATCACTTAAGCATTCTTTCTCAAATCAGTTATCATTTTCAACTGTTTTCACGTAACTGTCGATCTTGTATAGTATGATGGTCACTGTCGCAATTCGGACCATCCGTGAAAAAATTGCGGATACACACTACCAAGTTGTCTAAATAAATCCGAATGCATTGGTGTGTTGGGGACTAATGGATGACAGCCTTCTCCCATAACCTTTCCAACCGAGTCCGGCAAGCAAACGCTCACTGTGTGCCACTGATTCATGGTGACCGTTGTCAATACTTTGCTGTATGATCTATTTGGGCTATATCACTCAGGTTCACCGTCTCGGTGAGATCCGATTAACGTGACTCACTAACATTATACCACTAAGACGTGAATATGACCTACTAAAATGTTGTGTGATGAGCGACCGAATCGGAGGCGCGATCATTTCAACATTCAGTAAAATTTCTCAACGCGGCGGTAGGATATGTCTAGAAGTCAACGGCAAGTGGATTGTGGATAACACTGGCGACCGGACGAACCCTCACTCAACGAAATCGGACCAACAGACTGAGAACATGGAGACAAAAAAAATCTACGGCAGAAAAAGACATCGACATAACACAAAAGCAGAAATCTACACGATGTGATTGAAAACCCTCGTTGCATCGTGGACTGAAATCCCGGTTCATAAGCGCAAACGCGCGTATGGCCTGGGAACATGCTATTAGGACCATAATGTTCCGGCTTTGTTGAACGACTCTTTGTTACATTAGCGACTTATAGCCGCGTGTGAACTGGGCCGCCCCAGTTTGACCGACCACTTGAAATTCGGACATCTGAATTTTTCTCGTCGGTTGATGGTTCGACCCGTTCATATCTCGATAATGAAGAGAGCAGATTCTCATTTTTTTAGCAGGCCAATCGAATGCATTAATTACACTAACTTTTGTGCAGTAAGTCGTTCAGCAAAACTCGACCGGCATCAGCGCCGTTTTGAATGTTTTCGTCAGAAAGCTGACGTAGGATTATAAGAAGCCTCCAAACATTGTGACACCGCTGGTCACTTTCTTACGGGATAAGTTGGACGAATAATTCTTCATTTGTCTCAACCACAACCCTTTTTGGTGCTTTGTGGTGTTGCCATACCGGTTTTACCTAGATCGCAACTGTTAGTGGACGTCGGAGCGCGCCTGTTATACTAAGTATTTATGAGAGGAATTCACATCCGACCTCAGGAACGCCGACGCATGTGGAATGCCAGTTGCTTTGGATGTTCTGATGCAAAGACACTTGCAGCGCTTTTTAAAACTTACCGACCCTGCATGTCTACTTTCTTCCCAGGATGGAGGATGTGTTTATTTTATCACTACTGAGAAGACTGTACGAAGTTGACGGAATTAGCTGTCAACAGCTGATTGGCCCATGTTTATACAACTGCCCCGTCCGCTTAGTTGCTGTTTGTAGTACCATGATCTCACTGGTTATTTTATAAATGCAATATTTGCTGTACACTTGACTCGTCTTGCGGCCTATTTGGCTACCTTCTGTTTATCGGTGCTCCTTCTAACTTATTACCCAGGTGACCCAACGTTCAACTGCACATCGTGATTCTTTTTCTTATAAAGTTAAATTGAACACCCTACCTGATTGTAACTTTTGCATCCTTCTGGATCGGACCGAGCATTGCTTACAGGCAGCTATAGTTGGGCGTTGATATATTACAACTTGCTTGATATCCACTGTGTCCAATGGCACAGTGGTCGGCAGAATTGGTCCGCAAGAACGTTAACCCGGGTTCAAATCCCGGTCGTGACGTGGATAAGCATTCTGACAGGATGGCAACTCGAATCTAGCTCTTTTCGAAAAGGGTTGGTTGGACTGTTTCT
>LOND01005190.1:2290-20543 GCA_014220965.1 Paragonimus kellicotti
TAGTGCTGCACCTAATAACAAAACCTTGAGCAAACAATTAACAGTGAATCATCATATTTGCTTACTTCCCTAAACAGTGCATTAGTTACATTTGGACTCCGTGGAGAACTCCTTCGATTACTCTTACCCCCAGATAGGCAAACAAGGAATCTTGTCTTGACTCATTGGTTTGGAGTACGTTTTAACAACTGTGTGTAACACTATTCTCATAATCTGTGTCAGTAAGCACAACAAACAGGTGACACTAAAAGGTGGACAATTAATCACCGCCTGCAGTAGCAACATGCGTCACCGACATGAGCGCTCGCTTTTTCTTCAAAATCTTGACAGACATGCTCTACACACTCGTTTTCTGCGGAGTTATTTTAAACCTAGACGTAGTGTGGAACTAGGACAATCGTTCACAATTAGTTACCATAAGCAGATTTGCAGAGATCACTGCGATCTGATTGATTCGAGTGCCTCACGTTAAACCGTATAATGAAACTGCTCTGATGGATCACACATCAGATTTAATGAAACTTGCGGATGGTCATACTCGTTTAGGTGCATTTTTGTATGGACATACCAACGACAACTAAACCAGCCGCAATTCCGTCGGAAAATTAGAATACTTGGCGCTAGCCAGAAAAGCAATCTACGCTCATTTGGCTTAATATTTGCGGTTCATTCAGTTTCGGATGAAGAAGTCGGAACGTGTGACAAGTTTCTTGCAATTTTGTACAATGAAAATTCAACCTACACTCGTGGTTGAAGAATAAAGACAATGTCGGTTAACGGTTGTTCAACCACTTAATGGAACGAATTCAAAATTTATTACAGTTGTTAATTTAAACTCCATTTACTTTTCCTAGCCATCCGTCATTGGTAAACAATTCAAAGTTGGATTACAGTGGCTTTAGAACCTGATCTGAAAAACACTTAACCTTTTTACCCGAATGTTTTCAAAGATTATTCAAGCTCATTTTGTTTGTTTATCTGCAAAAGTCCTGATAACACCAGAATATCTGTACACTCAGACGTAAATTGGCTGCAAGTTGATGACATGAATGTCATTTTAAATACTAGTTGTATAAGCATGAAAAACGAATGCCTCATTTGTATTTAACTCTGGCCTGAAAGGTTTGGTTCTGAGGGAGTCATTTCCAGAGTTTAACAAAGAACTTGATTCTATTTATTATTTTTTTCATACTGAGTTCTGTTACTCCTTTTTCAAAGAAAATGTACGGGAATCAACTTTCAATGGGTGCACAATATGATCTTTTGTTCACAATCGTGTTGCACAGGCTTTGGTCAGTTTGTTCCCAATACAGAAAAGTTATTTGAACGTTATGTAATGGGCAGTCGGCCGTGTGTCCGATGGCCACCCGACGTAGTAGCTGTCTAATTGGACATGCCAGAGTCCGGATGACCAGAGTACATGAAGACAATGCTCGACGAACCCATACTGACTATCGTTCTACCAGCACATACACAGTCCGGTGATTGTTGGAGGGGCATAAGGCAAATAAATATATTTTTGCAAATTCATTCAACATGACAAAATGACTTTCATGTCAGATGGTCGTGCAGAGGGAGAAACAGGTGGAGAAGTGACAACTGGTACCTCGAATGAGAAGGACTTCTTGAATACGAGAAGGAAGTCTGTTATTTTTAATCTGATAGTGACTAAAGTGAAGAGGCGGTTATAGTCTACTGGGGATCTTCACGAAGACCCTGCCAACTACCAGCGTATCAGAAACCAGCTGAATGATATACAATGTAATGTGAGGTCAAAACCAGCAAGCGCGCATGGGTTGAATTTGAATTGTGTGACGGAACGTGCTGCTGTGTTGTTGACGCCGTTTTAGTTTCCGTTTGTGTAAGTCGTGTGCATGGCTTACTGGGCCTTTGGCTCATGCTTGTGTATTGTTTCCTTTTACAGGATTGTTGTTGGAACCCCTCCTTCGGAAGAACGCTGTCCCCCGGTGTCTCCACGTTGCCCCAGTGTTGTAGTAACGAACAACCAGAGTAGAAACGGCCGGTTTCCATGTTACGCTGCTTGTCAACCACATCCTTCGTGGCCATAACCTACATAGCATGGCTGATTCCCATTGTAAACGTTGCATTGCTACGATACTAGTGATGAATTAACATATACGGAGCAAACCGAACTCTGTTCGCGATTGACCGATTGCATTAATAAACAGTGTACTGAAGATTTTTGTCTGGCTTGAGTTACTCAGACACATTAGATATCTGGTTTTAATCGTTCTACTGTGGGTATGCTAGCAGCTTCAAGCTATCTTAAGGATATTGTAATCAAATGTGCGTACAGTTGAATTGCTGATAACTGCTGTAACGTGCTATCGAAACCAGCAGGCGCACACAGGTTGAATTTGAATTGTGTGACAGAGCGTGCTGCTGTGTTGTTGGCGCCGTTTTAGTTTTCGTTTGTGTAAGTCGTGTGCATGGCTTACTGGGCCTTTGGCTCATGCTTGTTTGTGTTGTTTCCTTTTACAGGACTGTTGCTGGAATAGGTGGTTCCTTCACTTAAATTGCACGCTTATTCATCGATACAAAAATTTCCATTGACTTAACTAGGAGGTGACGGCTTAGTGAAGATGTTTTCGGGATATCCAATACAGTTAGGTATTCATTCAAACGTTCTAGAATAGCTTTTGGTCACGTGAAAAACAAGTCTACCAGTTAGCCGTATAGGTTGATTTTGGTCATATCCCAAGCAGTTAAAATTCACTGGATTAAACTCTTCTTAACAGGTTGTAACTCATGTCTTCCAATTACGAAAAATTAATTACCTCAACGTCACTCGTAAGACTATGTTAATCTGGGGAAACCAGCATCATACTTTTGTGGATTTATAGAGTTCCAATCTCATCTGGCTAACCACAGTCAATGAATTCAGACGACCTGCCGACATTCACTTCACTCACGTAAACCATGTTCTTAGGCGATCGCTTTAATATCCATGGTTCTTCATTTGTCCGCAAAAGTGTGTGTGATTTAAATCGGCAATGCTACATGAAGTATGTCTCTGGTTACTGTGGTGGCTTCTGTAAATTAGTCGCATGTTTTGGCGAGGTTTATCCCTGTTTCTACTTATGAAAAATATAGAAGAGGCCCAAATGCGAAAAATCTGGACTTGGCTGGATTCGAACCAGCGACAGAAACAACATGCCCAAACGCGGCAAATGCTCTACCAGCTGAGCTACGAAGCCACGCCGGAAGCTCAGAAATTTCACATTTGGACCTAGTTACCCACCCAACCAACTGTCATATGGAATCCACCAAATATCCAGCAGATTGACTGTCTGAAGCTTCGCAGCTGAGCTGGTAGAGCATTTGCCGCGTTTGGCATGTTGTTTCTGTCGCTGGTTCGAATCCAGCCGAAGTTCAGATTTTTTGGCAAATAGGTCTATTCTAAATTATTAAATCTGCCAAACTACTTATCATCAAGCTTAGCAATGTAATTTCGTAAGCGGGCATAGCTCGAATGCGCCTTAAACGTGCCAACACACCCATCACCACATCTCATTACATTTGTCTGTGTCGGTTAGACCAGAAGCACCAGTCTTGTAGTCAACATATTGTCTGGGTTGGGCGTATGAAAAAATTGTCTCGAAGCAGTTCCAAACTAGGGGGTTTCAAACCTCCTGACCAGGTTCCAAAGAACATGAAACACTCGTGGTCAGAAAAGCTGTCAGCTGCGACGAACAGTTTTAGACAACGGGGTTTAGATTTTAAATTATCGCACTTCCAGTATTTATGTTCAACCGTTCATTACTCGGATGACCACTGTGTAGTGTACGTTTTTTTGTTTCTCAGACACTGTTTACGAGTCTGATGAACCCACAATACAATAAAACCGTAATAACTTCAATCAACCTAAGTAATGCTTAGGACTAATCTATCCTAACTGTAGTAAATACAGCTGGCACATACGTTCCCTATCAGATCTGTTTGCGGTGGGACATATTAAGAAAGGGCCGTATTTTTCCTGTTGGTTTGTAAAGGCAATTTTTTCAAACGATACTAACTACACTGATGATTCTTTTGCAGGCAATCAAAATTGCTGTCGCGGCAAAGCAAGGTTACAATCATTGCTTTATAGGAAAACTGGAAGATAACTATGGCAGTTACTTCTAATGAAGTAGACCTTTCTTGACGGTAAATTTAAGTTACTCTACTTATGTGACAGCGTCTTCCAGTGCGCGTGTTATACATGTACTTATTCAGTTTGGTGTGGAAATATACTGTCTGTCTGTTTCTCCTGAGTCAGTACTCATTGGACTGCTTCTCTTTGTTGCACCAGGCTTTATCATGAAACGATACAGTTCACTGCTCACACAGAGCAAACGGTGCAAACATCAGACACTAGTATTAGTTGTGACTAATTCCGGCTTAGGAGTGGTCGCTTTAGCTGATCAGTTTGTTTGGGATACCAACCTCCTTTCAACATAAACTATAAAAACCAGAGTCAGAAGGATAAAAATGCTCCATTTGAATTGAAATCATACCAAGTGCTCTCAGACACATCAATAACGTCTGTTCTGTGAATTACCTCTTGTCCCAATCTACGTCTGATATACTTCAAGTAACAAACGTGTTGTACGCTCAAATATACTAGGGGTTGACAGTAGCATAAGCTACAGCCTAGATCCTATGTTTTATAGCTATAGTCACCTACCAGTTTGTCCAAAGTAATCTACCCTTCTCTTCGTAACACTGTAATTCATTAATAATTCAGGATTTCAGTGGTCTTAGTCACCTATCCTTCTAACTCCAGTGACCCATACAAGAAAAATTCAGCTTCATTCATTCTTCTTAAGTCGGGCAATAAGGACCTGACGGCTACGTCCAAAATCAAACAGAATTAATACTCCCATTCCGTGTTGACGTTCTAGATCTAGCTTGTTTCCTTCTGCCTTACATAACATGGTGAACTTACACCCGGAGAGCTCCATTCCTAGGTCACACCAAATGAAAATATTATTGATTGTGGTGTTATACAAGATCCCAGGATAACCCGTGGTGACCCTAGGCATTTCACAAGGACTCCTTCTTCTAGTTCTGAATTCGCACGCATATACTTGGGATAACACTCATCGAATCACAAAAGCTGTTCATCAACATTGACAGTTGGCCCAGAGTTGTACTACAGAGAAGACGTTCCAACCAATCGCTCTTCATGGAGCTAATCGTAGGTGGTTTGCTCCTCCTTCAATGAGCCGGTTACTTGTCAATGTCGTCGAAACGGCTCATTCCAGGTACCATTAAAATTTCCAGAGCACGACGTACACATGTTTTCTGATTATTCATCATGGAGTCAATATAATTATAGGGAAAATCACAAGAGAAACATTACATCTTAGTGAGCGAAACTCAAGTCACAACAAACCCACTTATAGGCAAACATAAAAAGCCACTGTTCGATGTTCTTGGCGCAGGATGGTTTTCTTTCCCCTGGTCGAGGTCATTCGTCTTTTATGTACGTAGGTGAGTCAGGGGTAGGGAGAGTAGGAGAGTTTCAGCGCCAAAAATAAGCGTTTTGTGAACAGATCACTGGGGTACATACCAAGCAAGTTGAGAGGTGACCTTTTGTGTGTACGGACTAGCGTGACTGTTGTAACCTTGATTTTGACCAGTAAAATTCTTTTGTTTCTCTTGGGTGTCCTTTATAATTGTACTGACCGGATGATAAGTTATCGAACCATGTCTGGCATGCTGTTTGAACTCCAGGTACAAAATAGACGTTTTTCGGAGATATACTTCCGTGTAAAGTTGGTTCATCATTTGCTGCACTTCTGTGTATATTTTGTGACTTCTCTGTTTGACGGGAAACACCGACAAAGAAAAGAACCTCCATAGTGTGTGTGTAGTTGGGTTTGTCTATTTCACTTCATCCTGCACAAGAATGGCGTTTATTCTTTGAATTAGTACATTTCAGAATAACTTTCTCTGTGGTGATCTGTTTTACACATAAATAATATTAGCATACGTTGATTCTGGCTTCTTTCTTAACAAAACGACGGCCTTGCATGGTGGCTCATTTCAGACACAAGACGACCATTAGAGCTTACTAGTTTTTGACGTCCATATTGTAACATGCAAGCCGGCCTTTTCCAATCTGATTGTCCGTTGCACCTGCGGACCAACTTGGGGCAACGTGGAGACACCGGGGACAGCGTTCTTCCGAAGTAGGGGTTCCAACAACAGTCCTGTAAAAGGAAACAACACAAACAAGCATGAGCCAAAGGCCCAGTAAGCCATGCACACGACTTACACAAACGAAAACTAAAACGGCGCCAACAACACAGCAGCACGCTCTGTTACACAATTCAAATTCAACCTGTGTGCGCCTGCTGATTTCTATAGCACGCTACAGCAGTTATCAGCAATTCAACTGTACGCACATTTGATTACAATATCCTTAAGATAGCTTGAAGCTGCTAGCATACCCACAGTAGAACGATTAAAACCAGATATCTAATGTGTCTGAGTAACTCAAGCCAGACAAAAATCTTCAGTACACTGTTTATTAATGCAATCGGTCAATCGCGAACAGAGTTCGGTTTGCTCCGTATATGTTAATTCATCACTTAGTATCGTAGCAATGCAACGTTTACAATGGGAATCAGCCATGCTATGTAGGTTATGGCCACGAAGGATGTGGTTGACAAGCAGCGTAACATGGAAACCGGCCGTTTCTACTCTGGTTGTTCGTTACTACAACACTGGGGCAACGTGGAGACACCGGGGACAGCGTTCTTCCGAAGGAGGGGTTCCAACAACAATCCTGTAAAAGGAAACAATACACAAACATGAGCCAAAGGCCCAGTAAGCCATGCACACGACTTACACAAACGGAAACTAAAACGGCGTCAACAACACAGCAGCACGTTCTGTCACACAATTCAAATTCAATCCATGCGCGCTTGCTGGTTTTGACCTCACATTACATTGTATATCATTCAGCTGGTTTCTGATACGCTGGTAGTTGGCAGGGTCTTCGTGAAGATCCCCAGTAGACTATAACCGCCTCTTCACTTTAGTCACTATCAGATTAAAAATAACAGACTTCCTTCTCGTATTCAAGAAGTCCTTCTCATTCGAGGTACCAGTTGTCACTTCTCCACCTGTTTCTCCCTCTGCACGACCATCTGACATGAAAGTCATTTTGTCATGTTGAATGAATTTGCAAAAATATATTTATTTGCCTTATGCCCCTCCAACAATCACCGGACTGTGTATGTGCTGGTAGAACGATAGTCAGTATGGGTTCGTCGAGCATTGTCTTCATGTACTCTGGTCATCCGGACTCTGGCATGTCCAATTAGACAGCTACTACGTCGGGTGGCCATCGGACACACGGCCGACTGCCCATTACATAACGTTCAAATAACTTTTCTGTATTGGGAACAAACTGACCAAAGCCTGTGCAACACGATTGTGAACAAAAGATCATATTGTGCACCCATTGAAAGTTGATTCCCGGTACATTTTCTTTGAAAAGGAGTAACAGAACTCAGTATGAAAAAAATAATAAATAGAATCAGTTCTTTGTTAAACTCTGGAAATGACTCCCTCAGAACCAAACCTTTCAGGCCAGAGTTAAATACAAATGAGGCATTCGTTTTTCATGCTTATACAACTAGTATTTAAAATGACATTCATGTCATCAACTTGCAGCCAATTTACGTCTGAGTGTACAGATATTCTGGTGTTATCAGGACTTTTGCAGATAAACAAACAAAATGAGCTTGAATAATCTTTGAAAACATTCGGGTAAAAAGGTTGTGTTTTTCAGATCAGGTTCTAAAGCCACTGTAATCCAACTTTGAATTGTTTACCAATGACGGATGGCTAGGAAAAGTAAATGGAGTTTAAATTAACAACTGTAATAAATTTTGAATTCGTTCCATTAAGTGGTTGAACAACCGTTAACCGACATTGTCTTTATTCTTCAACCACGAGTGTAGGTTGAATTTTCATTGTACAAAATTGCAAGAAACTTGTCACACGTTCCGACTTCTTCATCCGAAACTGAATGAACCGCAAATATTAAGCCAAATGAGCGTAGATTGCTTTTCTGGCTAGCGCCAAGTATTCTAATTTTCCGACGGAATTGCGGCTGGTTTAGTTGTCGTTGGTATGTCCATACAAAAATGCACCTAAACGAGTATGACCATCCGCAAGTTTCATTAAATCTGATGTGTGATCCATCAGAGCAGTTTCATTATACGGTTTAACGGTGAGGCACTCGAATCAATCAGATCGCAGTGATCTCTGCAAATCTGCTTATGGTAACTAATTGTGAACGATTGTCCTAGTTCCACACTACGTCTAGGTTTAAAATAACTCCGCAGAAAACGAGTGTGTAGAGCATGTCTGTCAAGATTTTAAAGAAAAAGCGAGCGCTCATGTCGGTGACGCATGTTGCTACTGCAGGCGGTGATTAATTGTCCACCTTTTAGTGTCACCTGTTTGTTGTGCTTACTGACACAGATTATGAGAATAGTGTTACACACAGTTGTTAAAACGTACTCCAAACCAATGAGTCAAGACAAGATTCCTTGTTTGCCTATCTGGGGGTAAGAGTAATCGAAGGAGTTCTCCACGGAGTCCAAATGTAACTAATGCACTGTTTAGGGAAGTAAGCAAATATGATGATTCACTGTTAATTGTTTGCTCAAGGTTTTGTTATTAGGTGCAGGCACTATCAACCACAAAGACTGACTGACTCTTCCCAGTGGTCCATGGCGTCAAATGAATTTCGCGGCATTATGGGAATCCTCCTTGGTCTGACTACCGTTTATGGTTATTGAGTCAATTCTGTCTGGCAAAACTATCTTTCATATTTGTGTTGAGCCTTTGTTTTCCGGAGCAGCAGAGTATATCGATTGCTCACCGGAATAACGTTTTTGTCGTTGTGCACATTCTGGTCCTGATTCTAAAACGTGAAACTTGATAAGTAACTTACGTACACTGACTTTAGAGTCGAATACTTTTACATCTTTTCCTGCAATATTATTTTGCGGGCTACGTTTGAAAATAGAACACTACTTTAAATATTGGATGTTATACCCTAATATTCAAATTTTCACGTGGTGCATACATAGAAGAAAGTGTGTGTAGCGCTGATCCAGAGAAAGTCCTTTGAAATAAATGTATTCCTCTGATTCTCCTCTTACAATACCTCACTTGAGCTTCTTATGCCATCCATTCTGTTTGATTCTTGCTTATATCTTTAATGCAACCGAAGTTCACAGTTTAGATCTTTACATCTGACTAATTTACGTGTTGGAAACCGGTGTTTTTGGAGCCATAACTTTATCACTTATGCCTTAATGACAACCACGTTGACCTTTTGCAAACATTCACTCTGTCAAGCGAGTGGTAAGATGTGTACGATCCACTATTCAATGTTGATTCGGGGACAAATGTCTATTTATGTGCTCATGGCTTCCAAAATGTATTACTGCAACAGAACTGTAGCTTGTGTCTCATCCAATGTTTCATCAGCTGTTGCACAACATTTATTTCCTTTCTTGAATTTTGGATTTGGTCACATGCTCGTTATTCACGGCATGTTGTCTACTTGGGATATAAGTTATTGATCATGAACATTGTGAAGTTGGTCCACCGGATAAGTGGGACACAGTGGGATGATAGAACTGTTCAAAATGACTCATCCAAGGAGCGCAAAGTGTAACGCTTCAAATGGTACACCCGGAACTAAGATAAAGTCAAGTGTTAACCTGATTGTGCAGTTAAAGAGAAGCTGCCTGGACTTATCGCCTAGCAGCAACCTGTCTCAACAATGAGTGTTATAACTTTGTCATGGTCTGCCAACACATCGACCCACAAACGATACTAACATGAGTATATATATATGCTATCTTGACCAGCTCTGACTTTTATTCATTAGAAACACAACACTGTCCTTTATCCGGACACTGTGACGTAATACTTAGGTTCCAGCATGATTCGGTTATATAGAGTCGAAGTGAATGTGTTTTCAAAACACAACTTTGGTCGAACGATCGATGATCATTAGGTTCTGCCTAGGTAGCTGTGATAGGCTTAGCAACTGAGCCACCTAATTATATTTGTCATCATCAAATAAGTTGTTTAGATTTTATACATTAGTCTCAGTCACTGATGAACTATCTAGTTCGAAGTTGATGAACGACGACTTTGAATCTTTAAGCTGTAAAGTACAGAATATCTTTGCTTATAGAGAACAGCTGGAACTAGAACTCATTTGGTTTCCGTCTATCGGGTCGTTTTCCTGAAAATACTTCTAGGACAACCAATGATTGGCATCATTATATTACGATGCACCGATTGATGTGATAAATAGTTCCTATAGTACATGAGAAGTCTATCGGACATATCTATAAAACACTATTGAAATATCCACGGGTAACCCTTTTCAATCAAGTTCGCCCTCATTGGGTCTCTTTGAACAAGTATGATGTTATTTCAGGAGTTACTGGTTACTTTTGTTCAGTTTTTTCCCATTTTATGTTAAACGTCATTCACATTTGATTGTAACTTACTTGTTTCGATGGATTTCTGGCCTGCCCTTCTCGAAAAATAGCGCAATACTCGAGTCTTGCTGTTGTTAGAGCTCATCAGTAGTTCATATTGATGTCACGGCAGAAATAGAACTCCTGTCACGCTTTCGTGAGACAACCGTGTTGACCACTGCGCCACTGACCTCACATTAGGCACGACCGAATTATCATATGTGAACGCTCAACCACTTTCGTTTGTGAGTAATGATCAGGTTGCCCGATCGTCTCGATAGGAGACATAGTTGCTGTCAGTTAACTTCAGTCGATATCCCCGCGATCAGAATCCCCCGACACAGGTCCAAATCCGTCATGTCTTTCCCCAGTCGTAGCCTGCCTGACAACAGTAGGTGAATGACTAACTAAAGGTAACTCAGAAAGTTAATGTTGAAGATGTGGCTTGCGGTAGCAGAGAGCTCCTGAGCTGCATTACCGCCTCTATGTCACTGCGGTTCCTGTTCATTGCGGCTACTAATCTGTAACTAACATTTCAACTGGAAGAATCGTCTTCAGTTGCCAAATGATGAAAACGTCTCATTATCCTATTAAGCAGACAATGGACTTGTCGTGAAAGATTGAAAAAAATCTATAAAGCAAGTGAACTACTCCGTCCGGTTGTTTCTGTTATGAGAGAGTTTATCAAACATGTTCATCATGTAGGCTAATACTCGTCACTTGCAGTTTCCCATCCTTGGGCAAGCCTAGTTAAAATCCGACATTCAGAAATAATTTTTATACAAAAAAGCAGACAACTTTTCTGAATAGTTAAAAAAAGTGTATATTGACAAAGGCATCAACAGACGATTGAGATTCACGATCAGCAATGTTTACAATGCCGCACAAATTATTGTTTTTATCTATGGGTGTTTCGCTACTGAGATCCATATCATAATGACACCAGGTTCGTGTTCTATTTGTCATTCTCACAGCTAATAAACTGCCGAAGCTTGGCAACCACACAAAAGCAAGCGCTTAAGTTTGGTGTGAGACAATTTTCCAAAGGTGATAACGCATGGCTGAATCGTTGCTTATTTACAGCATATGCGTAATAAGTAGACTACTTCTATCGTTGCTGACACAGATGTTTTATACGCTGCACGGCTGATGGAACTTATACATAGTCCGGAAGAGATAAGGTGTTTCGCAAAGTTGTATGACGCGAAAGATAATTGTGTATTTCTACACACTCTCCTATTACATAAAACCCTTCTTTAGTGCAACGTTTATTTTTCAGATATGTAGGGACACGCAGTTCCCTGGGAACAGGGACTGGCAACTGAATAGACTTAGTAAATCAGCACGATACGAAGTTTTTATTCTACTTCCCTGTATGTTTATTGTGTAAAATTTTGTTATCAAATTGTTTGTAACTACACTGTTACGTTACTGGTGAGTAGTGAAGGACATTTTTAATTAAGAAGTCATCCATTTGTGACGAATTCAAACTACGGCTGGATTCGTAACATCAGCGAGAACAGCGTTCCATAAACTCCATATGTCACAAACTATACCCAGATATGCAATCAAATCTGTAGCTCAAAATAGCGTGGATCACAGAGACTTGCGGACAGCAATAAGGGACATTTTGGCCTTCTGTTAGTGAAGGGTAAGCACGCCACGTATAATACAATTTTCCATTTAATTTTATTCTCATTGGGGTTAACTTTCGAGAAAACGTTACAAATAACCGCACTTTTTTTACCAATGAAGAAAAACCGTGAGCTGCCTGGACCAGTAGATAGTTGAGAGTCATGCCGTTCTACATGTGTGATATCGTGTGCAATTCACATATGTCTGGGTGCAGCTTTTCATCACGAAAAGGGTTTCCGCAAACTGGCTATTCACAGAGTGTATGTGACCTATATGTCCACAGACCACTTGAATCCCCACCGACATTGAACCACTTAGACCAGACAGTTAAGTATTCCAAGTTTATCATACCTGGCACCTCCGCACATCAGACTCACATGATCACTCCATCCGTCTGTTAAACTGTGGACTTCACATCTCCTAACTAAATCCCGGTTGCCTATCCGAGTGACTCATCTACACAACTATCTCCAGTACTCTCAGTTACTCTATAAGAATTACCGAATGTGTTTCATGTCTTTTTCAGGTTATGTTAGACAGAACTATTGATCTGCTTACGGGGTGTCAATCGCAGTCGATCTGTTACAGACATTCTGTCTGTAATACTGCAGACCGATGTAAACCCATTAATGGCTACACAGATTGTGAAAATAATTTGTTAAAAAGCTTACAGTTCGTTGACGTACACAGCAACATCCAGTACAGGCCCGATTCTTGTCAAACTTGATGTTAACATAGGACTGCTTGTTGCACCATCTACATTTTTGCTGAGTTCACACACTGTTTTTAACTGAATATTTCCCAATGATTCATCATTATATCAGTGAATAGAGACCAACAACTTATGATCAGGTCCTATATTTCAGCAGGTTGAACAGTCAACGTGTACAACGCGAACGATCACTAACAAAAACCGGTCATGGCTCAGATGCATTCGAAATGATCTGAGAAAGAACGAGTAAAGATTTCATCTGTTCGATTCTCTTACTACGATCTGTATAACTAGTCATACAAGTCATCCTTGGTGAACGAAAAGTACATACATTATTAACCATAGAAACCGGTAGTGTAAAAACTCGAAAGATATTGTCTACCACCAGGAAAACGAGGTAGCAAGTTTAGACCACTTTTCAGTTTGTAAATAGACATGAAAACTTCCTGTAACGTTTTGGCCTCATTTGTTTTTTCTTTTTCCTGTTAACATGAGTAGAGTAAATTTTCCACTTTTAGCGAATACAGCATTTTGACTTGATAGATAAGAGAATATTGATATTATTTCATGGTTAAGACCGTTTAAAACGTTATTTTGCCGCAATTCTAGTTGCTCATCTATCAAGGTCACGTTGGTGGATCCAGTGGAACATGTATGTGTACAATGTATGTATATGTATATGTGTGTGTACAATATATCTTTACCAGAGATTACAAAAACGCGTCAGGAAACATTCCCGATAGCTTTCCAATCATAACTGAGCTGTAGTAAGCCTGGAACGACCGGCCTAGCTATCTAGTTTACGCTGAAAAACAGATTACTCATCAATGGGAGGACGTCGTGGGACCTGAATCGAACAAACAACACAAGATTTTCATCCGAAAAATTGCGCGAAAACACCTTTGGCAGAAATGAATGCGTTTAGTGGAAAAGTTCGTCGGAAACACATTATGGGTTTTTCAACTACCACTACTCACCGCGTATACTCACGCGGCAAACTTAAACCACACGTCTGAATGTAGGAACAACAAACGCTTAAATCTCTAGATAATGGCTCATTTGCTAGTTAGTTATGTCGCTTACATCAGACTCAGTTGATTCTGTGGATCAATGCAGAGGTTAACATCACTCGTTATAACTGTGCAGAAACTCAGTGTGCCTCAAGCTCCTAAATTTGATAAGGTAAGATAGTATGCTCCCACTATAATGTCACTTGAGAGCATGAGGTAGAGTTAGCTCTCCGGTTGCCAATACTCTTAGCGTTCTACAGAATTCAACGAGTCTGAAATAGATGGAAATATATTTAACTCACATAAAACTTCTTACATACAATGCAGGAATGCAACAGTTTTACAAGGTACGCAATACCCGGTAAACAGAAAAACGGCGGGCACGGAAACATTCAAGTCGAATTTGTTTATCTCCCTGATTCCTAGGACTCCTTTAAATTTTACATGATTTATAAAATTGTAGGATTCCAGTGATTGAAAGGAACCTTTAACCTGTCTTCCCTGTTAGATGTTTTCATAAACGACTTGACCAACGGCGTAGTTTTAGACGATACTTAACATGAATTGGTCTATAATTCGTCTCTGTACACACTGATCAGCATTAGCCTGAGGCAATTACAATCATCTGATTCATTGTGCGCAAAATGCATTCACTATCTGCGTAGATCAATCAATGCCACGGGTAATTAAGCGAACTACAGAGTGTAACCGACTAAAAGTATCAGCGAATGAGCTGCAATCATTCAGTCTGTTTTGGTTTGTAACTATAGGGAACAGCGTTAGGACATCTGTTCCGTTGATCTGATTTAAAAAAGACTGATTTCCGTTACCATCACGATGGAACATACGGCTCATTCGTTAATGACGTCCGGTCTGATATGTACACACATGTACCGCTTGCCAAAATTGGAATTTCGCTGAAACATAGCTGACAGCCCTGATTACTCCTTTTTTCAAACAACTATGACAATTACAACGCTGTTATCAAAACTACACTTTACCGTTAATAATTGAACAACCTGTCTCTGGCCTTCAACACGACATTTCGGTGATATACAAGTTGTCGCGATATTGTGGTTTGTTGTTACCTCTCGATCGTTTCCACGGTTTTCGTAGATCGATTCGTCTGCCTCAGTGAGTTAATGATAGCAACCATTTTGCAAACGCGATTTTGTTAAAAACAGCTTTAATATAATATCAACCAATAATAATAACCGAAAAGAAAGATAAAAAAAATTTATCTACCGTTGTAAAGCTACCCACAACTTTGTTTCTCATTTCATTCAAAATCTGTAGCACAAAACCCTAAGTTTGGTGATAAGGAAATTTTCAAATTATGTTTTAATCACAATATTCCTTGCCCCCTGACCAACCTCTTCCGGGTTATTCTGCAATTCGTAGGTTTTTTGTCACAATATGCACGTCTGGATTGTAATCCAGAGAGACTGTCAATTGATTTAAGATGGAGGCTCAGGCAGTTGTTTATTAAACACTGTTTTATCGACTGGACAGTATGCATTCCCCAGTTGTCCTTTTGAAACGGTGCACATTTACCACCGTATCAGTTCAAAAATGACAGCGGTTGAATAGGACTTTTCTGAATTTGTGACTAAACACCTCACTTTTCCCGAACAGTCACCAATTCCAACGTCTTCAGCAAAAGAAACGTTCCATTCGTCACCATAATATCACATCAATACGGAAAGTATTGGGTTCTTAAAAGAATGCCGTATCTGTAACAGTTACAACCTTTTGAACCGTCTGAATTAGATTCTTTTACATTAGGGATGACCATCTCGTGCCACTGATCGGTTCAGATGGTGTTATCCTCTGCCTGACATGTGTAATTTTCTTTCGAACCGTCTGAATTAGATTCTTTTACATTATGGGATGACCATCTCGTGCCACTGATCGGTTCAGATGGTGTTATCCTCTGCCTGACATGTGTAATTTTCTTTGCTGTGCTTTGTTTACGTCGGTATTCTTCAAAGCTTTCGATGGACGAGTAGCGACAATCCGTTTATGCTTGTAACAAAAACAATATTTAAATACTGCATCATTAAATCCAATTTGATACTGTTTCGGCCGTTGTTCGTAAAGTTTAACAAACGCAACAGAACCCTTATCGACTATGGTGTACACTTTCACCACCTCTCTCGGTTAGCTGTTTCTTACGATAATTTCCACAAACAGTCTCGTGGACGCTCACCATAGTTTTCTGTCTACTCAGATATCTCTAATTTGTTTGACAGTTAATATCCATTGCATGCAACCTCAAAAGTCTGTTTGGTTCAAAACTGTGCAAAATGCATACCTATGACTGGCTAATCCAAAACTAGCCAATTCATAAAGGGCTATCGGTTGACAAACTAAGCTGCAATTCGCTTTAATTCACGCACCATTGACGTAAAATATTAGAGGACCATAGCAACTGGGATACACTGTGCTAATTAAGTTAAGCAACATGGTCCAAACAGATCCCACATCCCTTGCTGCCGAACACTACATCAAATCATTGTGAAGTCGGCGTTCACTGATCTGAGTTGTTTGAGAAGCCATTGAGAATAAAATTTTGCAAAATGTGGATATTACAGTACTCTTTTTTTGTCTTCTCTCCGTCCAGCTGGTTCAGTTCGATATGTTTCGTTTGGAATACCTGGAACACAAGTTCTCCAATCCAGACGGTAGGGTATACTGACCAGAGTAGGTTACTTACTAATGAAGACTCCGTCGACTTGATGAGACCGCTGAATTCACCAGGAACCTCTCTGATAAAATTTAAGAGTGCTCAGTACTTGGAATTCAAAGCAACGGACTTCAACGATCTTAGAACAGCCACAAATAACTTGTGATCATGGCTACCTCAATATGAAAAGTTTTAGTGAAAAATATCACGTGAGAGTAAATGCAATTATGTTCACATAGCTATGAACAATGTAAGGTCATTATAAACAATCAATTCAAGCGGTTTTGGGGTGAAAAGTACGTTATTTAAGCTGAACGTTTTGCCAAGGTTCACCACGACTGCACTACGAAGACCGTGAATGGTTAATTTGCACGGAAGGAGCCATTTTTCAGTTGTGTTATTGATCAAACAGGGTGGGTAAAAACGTTTTAGTTAGTCAGTTTATCCCTGGGGTCGAACAGTTTGAACAGATGGTCGTTTGGATGTGTTTAAAAACGGCTAGTTAAGAGTTCGCGCTAGAATAGATCACTCCGGAGGAAATGTATGATTTATTCAGGTATGTGGGTCTCATTTATATGAACAGGAGACGTGGCGCGGTCATCTTCATTTGTCATGAAACCGAACGAGCGGGATCGTGGTGTTCGTAACTATGCGAGGCTCAGTTTTGACGTTTGTCATGTAGAATTTATGAATTACACATCTGTCCTCCCTCAGTAAGACTGTATCACACATCGGTGAGTAGTTACTTGTCTGAAGGTGTACCCTAAACAGCACTGCTTTAGTTCGAATGAGATAAAGACCGAATTTCAACCTGTCCTGATTGTGGAAAATCATGATGGGTGCCAGAAACGGGAAAAGCCCAATAAAAACAAGGCAACTAAATGAGAAGCAAAATAACCGTTTCGTGCAACTGAGGTTTGTTCTCCTTGATGACGAATGTGCGTATGGTTTGTATCAGTTTGCGTAAAACATTATTCCATGATGTCCGCAACCCTTTACACAAGTTTGTTGGATTAAACATCAAACAAGTGTCAAGTAGGTGGGACTCTTCTTAAAAGGATCGACTCCCTTCGCACAAAATGTTTGAGTCCATCGGTAAAACATAATACCCGTGAGTCTCACAAATGATGTTAATCTAATGCCACCTATACAGAGGCTTCATGTCTCATGTTTTATTTCGTTCATACTTCGAAATATATTAAAAAAAGTGAAAAGCGAAGTCACAGTAATCGACACATACTTGGTGAATAGATTTATTAATGCGGTTCGTATACATTAGCGCGCATTTCATCACATGCGAAGCCACTTTACTCGCTTAAACCTGCTTACTTTTAATCAAACTGTAAACAGGTGGAGTCGATACACTGTTCGTCCCGGAACGAAATCCACAAAACAAACACTTCCGTCCAAGAAACACTTTCATGAGTTGTGATGTTTTTTGCAGTAGATACTCCCATGGAATACACAAACCTCTCTGCACCCTAGAGAAAGCAGTTTTTAAAGTCAGTAATGAGCATAACGTCTCGAACGAGTAAATATTGCAGTAGATTTGTCGGACCAAACCGACCTTGGTTATTTATTGACCTCAGGAAGAACTAGTGTAATAAATAAATTCGTTAGCTAACAATCTTCACGCAACGCTTAGAAGAAGCTGAAATATGACACACAATCATCCAAT
>LOND01005192.1:5037-26646 GCA_014220965.1 Paragonimus kellicotti
GCACTCAACACGCACGAGATAAACGAAACTGAAGACGACCGTTCGCTGGAGGCACGGATTAAAACAAATGTACACAAAATGGCAGTATCCGTGAACAGGTGTGGATATAAGGTTGTGACAATGAAAATAAGTTTAAGAGAGCTTCATAATTCGTACAACTACCACAATCATCGTGGTCAATAACAGTTATTATTCCCATCGGATTGGCTTATTTCGTGACCAACAGTTGGCCAGATGTTGGCCAACAACTCGGTGTCGGCCATGTGTTCGATGGGGTAAGATAAGGAGGCAAAATTCTTCTTTAGCGACTGAAATACAGTACAGCTTGCTTTTAATTGTGCAAGCTCAGCTTTCAGCTTAGATACCTTGCTAAATAGATCCACCAACACATTGTCTAGGGGACAGAACAGTTCTTAGTTTGAGAGGTGCTGGTGGGAACCACCAGTTTATCTTCACCCGCCTTAACGGCAGCGACTTTGGAAGAGCCAGCGTAAGTTCTAGCACTGGAGCATTTGCGTTTGGGACGATCAATATCGATTTTAGAGCTAGAACGAGTGGTTTTGACACCAGTCGATCTTGTTTGACGACCGATTTTGGTCACCATTACTCGTGATATAAGAATATTTCGTGACAGACGTGGACGTAAACAAAATGTAGGCAATATACACGAGGATTAAAAGTGTCAAAAATAGCAAAAAAAAAAAAAAAAAAAAAAAAAAAAAAAAAAAAAAAAAAAAAAAAAAAAAAAAAAAAAAAAAAAAAAAAAAAAAAAAAAAAAAAAAAAAAAAAAAAAAAAAAAAAAAAAAAAATAAAATAACCACTCGATAGGGAATGCCAGAAGCGCTTATTGGGCAACACTGTCGTCTCCAAGCGTGTGGCCCAGGACGCGATCAAACAAGGTACGGTAGTGGCCAAGGATGATGAATCGGGTCCAGCTAATCGAGTAGCTTCGTCTTACTGCAGCACGCCGGAGGGTGCCAACGATCCTCCTGAAAACACCAACGCCACAACAGAAAACAACATATTCGCTGACTTGATTAATCTAACAGTGGACCTTGACAGCTCCAATAACCTGCCTACCGTAAGGGCGGCTTCTGTCGAGGAGTCAGCTAGAAAACAGGAGCATGTAAATAACCGTGCCCATAGTGAACCAAATGGAGCGTCTAGATTTAAACCTGTCTGCGCGGTAGCTGCATCAGACAAAGTAAGACTCCGTCCTTCTACCAGTCAAATGCACGCCGGTATCCCAACATTAAACACGTCCCAAAGGAACCCACAGGAACGGTCATCAGTGGGACACCGGTGTTAACATCCTCCTCAACTCACCATCCTGCGAGTCGCACGTGTTTGCCTCCTTGGCATCATAAAGGAAAAAATAAGCACGTAAACCCAAATCCGCACTCAGTGAATAAAAGGATGTATCTATTACCAACCCCTAATTCTAGGCCTCTGCCTACCAATAGCAATCTCTTACGTGACGCATCCTTTAATGGAAGGCTCAACCACAACCCCATTATTACCACCAGAGTTGCTTGCCCTACGCTCAACACCCCTTTTAATGCGAATAGCCCCTACACTATGAATGCTCACCTAAATGCAACCCGCGATCTCTTTGCTGACAACGTGCATGTGGGCATGACCAATTCATTTCAACCTACCCTTTTTCGCGTGAGGGTTATCATTTGTAGTGTCTGGTTACCCTGTCCGCATCTCGTCGGCACCCTTGTCCGCACGTTTACGGGGTGCGGATGCACCATTACCACCCCTGAGAGTATGGTGGGTAGTTGTGATTAACTGCGGAAACTGGGCGAGACCGTTCAGTTTGTACTGTTCCCTCCATGTTGGTAATATCACCAAAAATGGGTATGTTATTCTATACCGGTTGCGCGTACACAATTACCCCGCTAAGCGTGTCGAAGGAGCAACCGGAAAATGCAAGTATTGACATGCAGTCTATCGGGTGAAATAATTGTATACGCGCATTGCGTTGCGGTTGTTATGCATAAGGTCCGATCGCGCTGTCTACAGCTTGTCGACTGATTATTGATAATAAACTTTTGAGGGGAATAGTATTGCCACTGCAGTACGGCTCAACATGGGACACCCAACAGCATTTCTATCTTCTATAACATAGGCAATGTGAAAGCAGGACCATAAGGTGAGCAGACTGCGATGTTATTCATCTGAACACTTACACAAACAACGAGGCAAGCTCGAGAGGCTAGAGTGAAGAGATCCAAGCAGGAGGCGAGCAAATATCAAACGGCGGGTAATAAGCCGCATGACGGAAGTAGTTGCCTATTCGAACAATCTTGAAACTCGATCGCTGAGCTGGAGCAAAGAGTAAAGCAAGAAGATATATTGTGCCAGTCTGTTGCGAAGGATGGCAAAAAAGTGGGCACATTTCTAAATGTTATCTATTATATGTGAGAGAGTCGCCTCCCATTCACTTCACTAGTCTAGCACTAATATTTCACTAATTGTGGATATCAACCGCATAGATACAAACCAATTCCTCTTCTCCCCCACCTCACTTCGTTAATACCTCTTTGCAGTGAGATCACCTTCGACATCCACAAAAAATTAAACCACTGCAAATTAGGGGCTGCCTTACCAGTACCACTGTAGCCGTTCACATCACCCCGTGAATGTAAATTTACCCCAAACCACTAACGCCACAATTAGTGCGTTAGCATAGTTATCGCAACTTCACTCGTGACCGTATAATGAATCCGTATCATCCCACTATCGTAGGCTACATTCTTCAGAATAACATTGTTTTAGCAATTGCAATTGGAAATGCCGCCCGACTAAGCCGACCCTCGTTTGGAAGCTGCAGGTGGACTGGAATTCCCCTTGACACTCGTCCTCTTTGGCGACTAGCGTGCGGTTGTGTCAGAGGTTCTCTCACGTCCAACTCCGTAGCGCCTTTAACTGTTGCGTTGAAGTCCGCTTGTGAACGGTGAGTAAATCAATAAATAAAGTTTGTTTGCAGACTTCGCCGTCTTTATCATCACGACTTCTGATTCACGTTGGCATAAGGCTGCGTAAACTTTTGGTGTACAAACCAAAGAGCGAGGACTGGCTTTCCGATACTTTCGGCCTCTCAGTGAATATGACTTTTCCCTCCACGGGATTAAAGTGAAAATTGATTTGGACCGAAGTGTTTTCACCTTCCTTATAATTTCTGCATGTCGTCTTCTGTCTTCCATTGAAGTTCGAATTCCCACATGCAGATTTGTCCACAATCTTGTACAGTACCTGCAACCGCGAAGAGCAGTTTATAATTGTTTGGCACGCATGTGTAACAAATCTTTCGTGGAACTCACCTGCCAGAGCCTTGTTGACCCGGTAACTAAACCGGTTCCACCACCTAACCCCTATGAGGAAGGTTTGACTTTTACAGTGGGCCAAGAATTAAACTCTGTATCGTACCCGATTCAGGATAACGAAAACTTTGACGTCCTCCAACCGTTCGGGTGGTATTGTCATTTAGAACAGAAACGAATTGGAACTCACCTACCCTGGCGGGCCTCAAAATACTGCTGGCATCACATGCAATAAAGGCTTTGGTCAGAAAGTGGCATTGAACCGCAATCCCAGTTATACCAACAGCGACACTTGATCCAACTGTTGATGCCTCGATTCTTCGCCGGTGAATTCCTATGTCCACATTAACAGGGGATATCGGATCACACTTCTGCTGCTGACAGTGTGGCTGCCGCTCGACGGGGCCATGGTTATGGTTCATTTGCTGGTGGCACTGGACTGGTTCTTGGACATTTCGGCGTACGAGAACCTTCGAAGAGCTTAACGTATTTGAAGTCCACCGGGGACTGCGCGACAGGCTATGATTCTGAAGCTGTTCGTTCCGATGGATTTCTCGGTAAAACCTGTCCCTTTGAGGGACTTCTAAGGAGATCTAAGGCGACGATAGAAATAGTGTTCATATTTGAGGACGATGTGTATAAGAGGAGGAACTAGGACGGAAGATAACTGTAGCCACAATTCTGGATCAAACGACGAAATTCGTCTAGCAGTTGAATGAACGCTGAGTTGTCCAGTTTTCTCGTAGACCAACGTCTCGAAACCAGTGAGTGCTGCAGCGCTGGGAGATCCTACGTACGTTTTCCTAGGCGCGTCATGGTTCTGGACATGATTGAAATTCCATGAACCATTCCGTCCATCGGGGACCGGTAGGAAAGTTTTCTAGTTGGTGTCGAATGACCGTTATTCATACAGGTAATGGATGCATGGCGACAGATACTCCGCTGCAAAGGGTCAGTCGCAATTCCATATCAGTAGATTAACGTCGTTGGTGTGATTGGTGATCATAACACAGATATCTGCAGAAGTTGTAAAGACCATTGACCTCAGTCCCACCGCTTTTGAGATCGACTGGTTAATTAACCCAACATAATCTGCACAATGATTGATGTGCGGACACAAGTAGCTTACAGAGAAAAACGGTGCGTGTACATCTTTGGCAATATGATGGAGAATAGCCACTGCGTGTTCTCCAACCTGCCAGATTTCATTCTGAACGTTCAAATTGTACCGTTTTATTCAATAATGCGTCGGTTCGACGAAGTTATCCCGTCTGGCAATTGTGAGCCCTTTCAAACTCCTGTGGTTTTTGCGTTCTTAGATATATTAATGGGTTTGGTGATCAGGCAGTTCTTACGGGATGAGGAGTCGACGTTGTGCATAATGGCTAGTGCTGCAGCTCACCTTCAGCGGTTGTGTTCGAGGTTCACAATCTTGAACCAATTGTTGCCAATCGAAATGGAGATCCGACCACATATTTTAATTAGTGTGCTTCCGGCACAGGATTTGGTGAACGTGCAGCAGCTCTTGTGAAATCGCAGCTCGTATTAACGCACCATCATTGATGATAATTGTTCTTGTTTCTGCTGGTCAACGAGAGTAAACTGTTGAATAAACAAGGCAATTGCTACTGTCGTTTTATTTGCCAGTAAACTACAACACACCGGCAAGCCTATCCTGCTGGCATCCACAACTGGAAGATACACGATATACCTCTCCCTCGAGTTTTATAAATGGCATCTACTCCGATAATCTTGAGAGAACGCTAACAAAGTTCTGTTCACCCAATGCCCATCAGACTCAAACGCGCCAGGCGATTGAGATCATCACAGTTAAGATGGCACTTATCGGTTGTGTTCTGATGGTCTCGCAAACGGCCTGGAACGGTCAGGCCGGAAAGTTGCGCACACACTTCGTCGTTTGCTTCTTATAAGTGCTGGCGGTATGTTGTTTGGCGCGAAAGAAAATATTGTTGTTGAGCAACCACAGCCGGACTACTTCAAGTTCTGCTGTGGTTAGACGACGCTTAGGTGCTTAGTATTTTGCGGCAATGACGTCGCAGGGGTAATTATGCAGCAATACGGATTTTGTAGGGCGAGGGTCCACGGTGATGTCGCAGCTGACGCCAAATTAGAACAAACACACCATCTGCGAAATGACTGTCTTCTTCGAAAACTGGCGTTTGGACATAATAAACCGATCCTTGCAGACGCGTGCACAAACGCGTCGCTTGTGCTCACAGTACGCAGGCTTGGTCGGTCAGAGAGAGTAAGCAGAGTTAGAATGAGCCTGAAATTGATGAAGCTCTTCGAAAACACACTTCAAATTTCGGAATTTTGGTATGGACACAACACTGAAAAAATGCTCCAGACACACGATCGACAAGCCAACATAATTGAACCTCATACCTTGGTTTCGAGCAATATATATGTGCGTATTTGTTACGCGTGGAGCCAACGAAAGGAGGACAGACGTGGCCAGTTCACAGGGTTAGTAGGGTTGACCAGATGAGTAGAGAGGAAAGTGTGTTCATGTGCGCGTGAGCAAGAAAGTTAAAGGCAGACAGCCACGCAGTTGTGGCCGGTATGTACCTGATAACGGTACATTAAGCTGCAAACTAGTACCAACGTGCTAGTGCTCTCGCTGTCCTTTCAAATGTGCCGCGGCCGCAATTTCGAAGACTGGTCTGCAGTGTTCTACCAAATTGAGTTTCATAAGAATCAATAGCTCATTCTAAGCCCTACAATACATCCAACTCCAGATACATCTGAATTCTCTTGCACAATCTCACCCATAACGCATCGATAAGGCGCGCTCTCGAAAACGGTGAATCTGATGACTGTTAACCAGTTTCACCATCTGTAGTCCCCATGGACAGCTTCTGGTACGGCCATTAATTTTCAACCCAGTCAACAGAACTTTTAGATCACCCATTTTTAACCTCATGTGGCCAAATGGTAGTCATCGTGACTCAGGGTAATTGCAACATCGCTGGGAAGTACATACTCTGCTGGCCATTGATGTTGCTATATAATTACCTCGCTAACGGCAAACTTAGCTTCATAAATTTAATTCTGTGTCCGTGGTGACATTCATTTTCAGTTCCTGGTACTGTTGCAACCGCAGCCTCGCCAGTGAACATGTCACCGAGAAACTTTGTTTTTCATAGTTGTCGGTTGATGTTTACACCAACGTCAGACTCCGTCATGGCCTGCATTTTCAGAGATGTCGCTACTTACATGTTAGACTGCTAGTTTTTACACCTGATGCTTCATGCTTGTCTGGGTGCGGGACGCTATCGTGTAACGGTGTGCGAGTCATCCCCACGCAGGATTTCTGCAGAATTACAAATAGGTATTTTTGTTTTAAATTGTAATATCTATATTTTCTACCCCTATTTGTACGCGTAATGTGCAGAGAAATGAGTTGTCAAGAGATGGGGCTACGCATAAAGGATGCACAACGTGCGTGTGCATTACATAATGGCGGTTATCTGACGTGCTCACTTGGAATACTCTAACTTCTCATCGCGTATCGCTGACTGTGTTCTGAAGTATGATCGCTCGTGCATTTAATGAGTATGTATGCTTAGTTTTGTAATACACCAGGAAAGCAAACGTGATGTGTTATCCATTTTACTGCAAACTGTTCATCCAACCGGTGTTTTCCGTTGAGAGCTTTCTTGGCTTTTGTTCACGTAGTCAACTTGAGCGCAAGGCCTGTAACTCGGTGACTCGTGAATAGTTTTGGCGGTATCTATGGCAAACGGACTGACCGCACGTTCTTTGGGGTCTCTGATTGAAGTCGTATCTCAGACACAACGCTCATTACCTCGTACACTTTTGTGAAACGTTATACTGTCTGTGAAGAGTTGGAACAAAATGTGGGAAGTGATTAATACTTACTCCAGGTATACTTTTTGGTTTACATTTCTGTGTCGCAGATTAATTAGCAGTTGTTCGATAGCAGTGGGTTATCCATTGTATTGGTCGGTAGGCCCCGCACCCGTGTGCAATGATGGCAGTGTTCAGCTAAAATAAGGACGTAGATCTAACTACAAAGGTTGTAGTAAATTAAACGGGTACACCTTTTACTGTAATTACA
This sequence comes from Paragonimus kellicotti, assembly GCA_014220965.1. NCBI lineage: Eukaryota > Metazoa > Platyhelminthes > Trematoda > Plagiorchiida > Troglotrematidae > Paragonimus > Paragonimus kellicotti. The sequence continues at coordinate 12,469 of LOND01005192.1, forward strand.
AGTAAGTGGTTAAGGTGTTGTAACCGTTTCAAGCTGTCTGAGTGGGTAGGAATTTCAGGGGCTTCTGTGTTGGTAATCCATTACCTGTGTGCAATAACGTGAACAGTAGCTGCCCCGCACAGTTGAGAGGATTTCGTTCGGGCCACAAAATCTTCAGTAAATGTGAATTACGTTGACTTTCAATAGCTCCGGCAATTGATTTGAACTGCTTCGTCGCAAACGGCAACTGGTTTTCGATGTTCTCTATGTGGACGACTGAAGTTTTGCTGTCCAAAGTGTTCAACGAGTAGTTACTTGTCCAATACACGTGATGAGCCGTTGTATCCAAGAGCCGGTATGCCGCTCAATCGTCCGTTATGAGTACAACATTTGACTGTAACCAACTTTTGTAAATGTTCCGTTAAGTTAGCTCGCACGTGAAGTCGAATGACATGAATCAAGATAGCAGAATCGCGTTCCTCTCATGAGCAAACCGCCTGACTGCACCTACGGTTTGCATTGGCAGTATGCTGCCAATAGTGATTGTCAAATCTTTCACAAACGCAAAATAATGTGCCAATTCGTCGATGTGGTGTTGTCGACAGTTAGTCAGGTCCTTTAAAACAGATGAGCAACGTTCACACTTTTGTAGCAAGGTTATTCCTCAGGCGGACGCACACAGATTGCGGAATGCTCAGTTAAACCCACGTCCATTGTGCTTGAATAAAACTGATGCTGTCGTGATGTACGAGCGGTAGGTATAAACAAATGAGTTGAATATTCCAATGGGTATTCTGCCTACCCACGTTTAATTTATTGCGAAACTGGGTTGTTTGTCTGCAGGCTGAACTCATAAGGGGGTCCATTTTATGGCGGTCACTGTGCTTAACGATTCACACTAATTTTAACACCTACGCCGTTTCCATGATTTGTATCGTCTTCACATTTTTGGTATGTTGCTCGAACGTATGCAGTGATCAATTCTTATCTGCCCTTCCCTCTGTTCAACTGGGCTGTACCTGCGACCAACGTCGTCACCTGAATGCATATTTTATGCATCGCGACCCCATATCGAACCATACATTTTCTACCTCATCGTCTCCTTGGGAGTTGGTTTTCTAAGAACCCTGTCTGACTAGTGCAATGGAAGTACTTACTAGTGTGTCACATTATCTGGTATTGTGTCAACGTCGTTCGTTAATCTATTTGACTGTTCCGCTAGACCGTTTTATCAGCCATTAAAACTTTTTCCGTTAGACTATTACTTCTCACCATCACTGTTTGCTTAATACTTCAGAAACGCCTTGAAATTTCGTCTCTTGCAGCTTAAAATTTCACTTAAACCCGAGAAAAGCAGGATTCCATCCGAGGTGTCTGTTGTTGCTTCTGGACTGATGTTTAAACGTATTACATGCAGAAACAGCAGTTGTAAAGTTTTTCTTATTTTTGTTCACAAACAATGCTTCACTTTTGTACAACTTTTGCATCACCTTTGCATGTTGTTCAAATTGATAAAAGTGACCTTGCAATATAATACAAAATTTGTGCACACCGGTTTGTACTTTTCTCTGTGGCGCAGCTGCTTGACGAAACTACACGGATCTTTCATAAATTTAAAGCCTGTGGTAACTTTGTAATGTACCCACTTTCGGATACTGATGATTCGGAATATTCCGCCGGTCATTTTTATCAGCTGTGAACACTGCCCGCGAATCAAATTCTCTGATTACTATAACTCGCTAAACTTCGTAACTATTTTGCTACAGTCATTCATTTTGCTTGCACCAATAGCCTGATGAGGCACACCTGAATTTACTTAGGCTATTCAGCAACTCGTCTCGACCACTGCGTAGTTACCCTCAGTTCTCTCCGGCATGCCGGAATGGTTTGAAAATAAATCTAACCCTGCCCTGCGTAGCTTTTATAACCGAAGCCTGTCAACACACAATCGTCTCCGATAAAATTCACTTGCCAAATGTGCTCCTTAGCTCCAGCGGGCTCGGTCGACTATCAAAGTGCTTATCATCTTTACTTGGCTGCTCCTGCACCAGCCTGTGAACTTTGATAAAACCTTCGTGCTCCAATCTAGACTTCGATATCGAGAAGTTTTTCTCATTGAACTACAAGCAAATTTCTTTTATACAAGCATCTATTTGTAAATGTTACCTATAGGTTCATTTTGTACCAATGTATCACCTTCACACTAACAGACACACTATGGAGATCTTACTGGTAGATACTACCAACCTACGTGACACTTTTGTGGCGACTGTAATTAAGAACGCACATGGCTTTCAGTCTCAGTGTAGGGCCTTGAAAACCGACCATGTTCACTGGCCATGGTTTTAACGGATAACATATGCTGGTCAAATGTTGCCATTAAAACACGTCTCCCTCAATATTTTGAAATGGTATTCCCAATTATTGGGGGATGAGGTAGAACGAGGAACTAAACGACGTTTACCATGGCCTGAAGCTGCTTACTTACGCTGGTATGCTGAGTGACACTCCACATAATGAATAATGAAACTGTTCACAAAACTCCTGAAATCGGTTCACGATTGGTTTGCTGACTATGGCATTAGCACAGTTTTTACCTACTCATCCACAATGAGTGTGCAGTGAGACGTGTTTTTCTCCTAATTCCAAAGCCCCCTATGGAAACTTTGCTCTGTGTGATGTAATTCATCATCTATTCGGTTTTGCGAGAAAACGGGATGAATTTCAGAAATTCCCATTGAGTCATAGAACACGAAGTGTAGCAAACATGTTTTCGATAAAATCTCATCAGGCTGTTACAGTTATAAAGGAAAATAAAACTAAAAACGGTTACATGCGGAGCTTGGTATTGGTCAAAATTCACACCACGTCGTTATTGTGATCAATTAGAGCTGGAAGTTCAATTTGAGAATTTTTATTGTCAAACTAGTCAATTAGTTGCCACCTCAAAGGAAACACTAGAACAGTTTAAGGCTGAGCTGGTTAGCCTGTGTTATCAGTACCGACGTAGTCCCATGTATTATAAAGGACCAGTAACTGGTAGACATCATGAAGCGTTGTTTGCAATTTGTGATCGGCATGACCAAACAAAGGTGTTGGAGTAGTGTTGCCTAACAATTCAAACTATGTAAACAAACTGCAATCGCTTTCAAGATACTAATGAGTTCAACAAAATAACAAATGAAAAGAATGAAATATTGGCGATAGAGAAGCAGATAACTAGCAGTATGAAACGACTGAAAGACCGAGAATTCCTAACAATTGCCCAACATGGGCTTATGAGGCCCACAGGTACTACTTATTCCTCGCCTCTATGGACTACCAAAGATTCATAAGCCTAACTGCCCTCTGCGCCCTATTTTGGATATGAAGAATTCACCGTATCACGCCCTAGCACAATGGCTTGCCGAGATCTTGGAGCAAGTTTGAAGAAGAATTTGTGTTCATAGTCTGCGAAGATACTTTCGAATTCGTGAATACAGTTCGTGACATTCGCGTCGACAACAAAATCATGTGTTCTCTTGACGTAACTTCCCTGTTTACTAATGTGCCGCTAATGGAAATACTGGATTACCTGTGCAATTTTATTGGAAGCGGCAACATCCCGATCGGCATGCTTCCAGCGCATTTGGAGTATTTGCTTCTCAAATGCACCCACAACGTGCAGTTTATTTTTAATGGTGACATTTATAGACAAATTGATGGAGTGGCAATGGGGTCTCCATTAGGACCACTACTGGCAGATATTTTCATGGGCAAGTTGGAACGAACGGTGCTGAGCACTGTTATAAATCAAATGGATTTCAATGAGGGTTGTGTCGAGGATATATTCGTTATCACAGGTTTATCTGTCAACATAGGTGATATTTTGAAGCACTAGAGCTGCGCACATCCGCTGATAAGTTTCACCTCAGAATTGGAGTCAGATGGGTCTTTCCATTTTTGGACGTCTCTTTGAGTAGAAGGACTGACGGAAGTTTGAAACGCTTCCGTTTATCGTAAGACTACTTGGTCGGGCCAGTACAGTAACTTTTATAGTTTTACTCACTTAAAATACAAACGAAACCTGGTCAAATGTTTGGCGGATAGAGCCAGAAAAATCTGCTCGGCAGATGCTTTGGAACACGAGCTACAGTGTTTGATCCATATAATACAACAGGATGGCTACCCCAATAATTTTGTAAACAAACATACCACATTGGTTCAAGCATCGATTAAGGTTTAAGGAGTTGTTAAAAAGCCCATGTTCATACGACTGCCATACAAAGGAGATATGTTGGCTGAATCACCTACCCGTCGACTTACTAGTTCGCTTAAGAGGACGTTCAACGCAGCCAGACCGATTATCTCATTCACCAGTTCACCACTGATTACTCTAAATCTGAAGGATAAAGTGCCGGTCCACAACTCATCTATGGTGATTTACTCGTTCGTTTGCGATTGTTCAGCAAACTACGTGGGTCGTACGACTCGGCACTTGTCTAGAAGAATCAGAGAACATCACCCAGCATGGATCGGGACAGGTGAAGAAGACAAATCACGAATGCCATTGTAGGTCATCTGGCTGACAGCGATCATCAGGTCAACATAGATCGATCGTTCACTGTTATCTACAGGGTTCCACCGAACAGATCAAAACTCGTTCGCCAACGAATGTTGGTCACCGTCGAAATCGTCGTCATTCGAGTACGTAATCCAACCTTGTGTGGACAGAAAAACTTTGTTCAATCGCTTCAACTTGCCTTGGCCATTAGCTGACTCACCCGATCGGTATGTAGGCAGTTAACACCCAATCGGCGTCCACAAACGCAAAATTGAGATGGTGTGAATTTTGACCAATACCAAGCTCCACATGTAACCGTTTTTAGTTTTATTTTCCCTTATAATTGTAACAGCCTGATGAGATTTTTTTGAATCTTAATGAATGCCAGTCAATAGGTTCAAATGAGGTAGTAAAACTGGAAATTATCAAAGAGACTGGGGCAGCAACTTTCCATTTTGAGATGGGCGATATTAGTTCGTCGACAAAACCATTTTCTGACCGCTATCAAGTAAGTCCTCAACTAGACTCAGCTGTTTTATTCCAACAGAGCGAACACGTCCATTCGAGTGGCTTGTGCGTCGGTCAACAAATCCTACGTTGCTCACCAAAATGAACGCACCCACGATGTCTCCTGTATTCACAGAAAGGAGCTCTGGTTTTGGACCAGAACGAATGAGCACATATGGCTTTGGATCACCCACCAGATTAGTCGACCGATCGGTGTTATATCAGTCTCTCACCACTGGCTTAGCCTGCACGCAGGATAATTCAACTACTGCCAGAAAATTGCTGTCGGCCCATCATGAAAACATCGTGGCGGCCTAGATCAAGCTCATTTGTACATACTCGGCAGTACACACCTTCCTTTACACGCCAAAGCGGATCACTGTTTTCTAAAAGAGCGTTTGTTATGCCATCACTGCGCTGAAAATACTGGGGGATGTGCATTAAAATACAGTAGATATTTTACTGTGCTTTGCATTGGTCGTCCAGTTAGGTGTGTGCTAATAAGTCTAGTAGTTCGCAGGAGACACATGTAAGCTTGCAGCGAAATGGCACACATAGTGCAATATGAGGTTAATGACTTTACTCTGCTGCCCCCTCTGATCTTTGAAAATGTCCTTTTACCGTACGTCTGACGTCACTATAGTCACTCAAAAGAGTGGACGTCAAGAAACCAACAAATGGCCAATTTGTTTTCTACTTTGAGAGAAGCGGATAATCTTTTAGTCAAACAAACATTGCTACAGATGATGCATATTCAGCGTCTCCTGCTAAAGCATCTGTTAAAACCATTGTTGGTAGAATGGTTGCGACATTTTTATGCAACGTACCAGTAAGGCTCGAAAAAAGTTGATATATTCTGCTCTTGAATAAATGAGCATTAAGCAACTACTGTTGTGTGACTTAAATCGGGTGTGTCTCAAACCATGTGGAATAAGAACCCACCTGGCTTCGGAAATAGTCTTAACGGTAGACCGTATATATCGTAACCACTGTCAGTAAAATGAAGTTTAATCATCAACTCAAAGCACATTCGGTTGGCTTAATGTTGCAGTTGGGACTACGCAATATTAATCAGAAATATACTTAAGTCAAGGCAACAGCTATTTACCACGTAGTTATAATAACGCGGTAAGTTAGCCGAAAAAGTCGTAATTTAACCAGTATAACGTACAAACTGGCCATTCGTTCAGTAATTTTACAATAAAGCACAACGTCCAGTTATTAATTAGGATCACTACACTGAGTCAGTTCGTTGCAGTGTACATGACTCAGGACTGTGTACTACCACCTTGGTGGGCTGTACTAATGGACTGGCGAATTTAAATGGGCCATAGAAGGAAATAGTGCGTACTGTTACACCACATCGCGGTGGCGATAAAATCAGCCGTTGGTTTTCAGAACAAACCATAAAAGTCTTCACTTATCACTGGATGTCTATTTTTGATTGCTGGTGTAATTCATGTAAGTTCAGATGTGCAATGTTGCTTTTTCCCTCAAGCGAATCAGTCATGTCATGGACGCTAGAGAGGTGGGAGAAAAACTGCTTGGGGAGACAATCGCAGTGGTCTTTGTGGGCCGTTTAGCATAACACTGAGTAGACACGGTTCATTTAGCAAATATTCATTCGGTTCTGGTTAGTCGAGTGTGCTTCGGTCAACATGATTTGAGGTAAGCAGCCGGTTGTATTGTAGTTCGTTGAACCAGCGATCTTCAAAGGTCCCCTTTCCGTGTGGTAAGTGCAAGAGAGGATATCCATCACAACATCGCTCGGACATCAATGGTGACAGCGTAAAACATGCAGATGATACATTTTGGGGACCGCAGGAATATTCGCAAGTCAAATTGCACCCGATATTACCAGAACTCTTTTGGATACGACCCATGACAGAGGGGCGTCGAAGTTTCAGCTAATGAAGGGAAGTAGAGTTGGAATTACACCCAGTAAACCAGGTATGCTGGAATTACGTCTGCAGATGTCTTGAAACATCGATGCGCAAGGAAACGCAGCATGCACTTTTCACTTCTGATAACATTCAGTAACAGAATGTAGCGCACCATTAACCCCACTGAAATAGCTTTTAGACATGCGAGGTACGGTTATCGTAGAACGCTTCGGGTATTACTCAGCAACCTCGCCTATCACCTATAGTAACTGTTCACATTTCAGTGGGCTAGCTGTCTCTCGGTTATCTCAGATAACAGGCCACCTATACTAGTTCTGCCCGGAAGTAGTCGGCCGCAGAAGGCATGCAATTTTCTGCCATAACGGTAAATAGGCCGTTTTTATTGATGAACTCTTCTCGCTCGTGCAATCAAATTTGACGTTATGAGCCCAGTGTTCTTGTCTTGTCAAGGCTACGCAGCTTCTTTGTCATTACCTACAGCTTTTAATGTCACATCTACAGATTACCTGCAGTATGTGTGGTACCAATTGGGTCAAGCAGGCATTTGGCTGGAAGGACAGCTGAGTTTTGTTTTGCGAAAGCTAATCCCTATTCTGGTTGACTACTGAGACATTGCAATCCTTCGGGTCATGGTGGACGACTAAAAATTCTGTAAACAACTATCGCAGATGTCGCAAATATGGAATTTCGAAATTCAACAGTAAAGTTAATGGAATTTTTGGTCATGTATAATATTTGCATTTTCATTCATCACAGATTCTCCTGATGGTGAAACTGGGGTTATTCCAAATCAACAAAACTGCCGTGGAACGTTACGCTTCATAGTAAGTAGGGCTGATTTGGTATCCTCGCCTCGTCTATGTAATCGTAAACACTGCTGTTGTGAAAAACCACAAACCGTTGCAGTAACTGACTTCAAGTTCGCCAATTCTTACCCCAGTTATGGGTTGGAAATTGGAAATGCTGCTTTACACGCAGACATAACGGAAGGTAAAAGTTGATGATCTCGACGTAGTCGCGTTGCTTGGCTTATACGATAATGTGCTAGCTTCATTCAACTTCGTTCGTTGCAGAAATTTCGTCAGCATCGTTACCGTGACCTGCAGAGAATTATGTAAAATGAGCGCTGATTCTCCACTCGATCCTCATTCGGCCCCACGAACGTGGGATGGCTAACCTACTTTCCACTCTGTCGATTAGCCGCTTACGGAAGTTGCTGTCACCCTCTATACGGACATTAATGAACCTACGCCTTTGGCGGCCCAGAAGCACAGCGAGTCACCGTGCCGGCCATATTGTCGTGTGTCAAAATTAATTATAAAAAAACTATGTGGAAGGATTAGCTATAAGTTATCAAGACTAGAGGAGGATCAGGAAGAGTATGCACTGATCCATTATCAACGTACCTTATTTGGGCCCGGACTTTGAATTCGTTGAGAGCAGCGGCTTGAAAAACGCTTCCTTGCCGGTTCGGAGAGACGGTTTCGGTTTGCATCTATAGCTACTGCGGTGACTGGACTTCCCTATCCGAGAGGACGTAAAAATTTTGCCGCTGAATTTGCAAATATTCACCAGTGAGGACGCTTCTGTTTCTGCTGTTCTGGTGAAGCCCTGGCGCCTTAAAGAATGTTCCTCAGGTGCAAATGGCGTTCCGCCAAAAGCCCTTTACAGAGCGGCTGAGCGGATTATCAAGCCTTGTTATCCTACTGTTCACCTAACTTATTTTCAAAGAGACAGGTACCTAACAGTTGGAAGTTAAAGAACATCCCTTGTCTTACGTTGAGGAAGACGAAATCTTCTCGGCGGTTTTCGTCTGTTGGCCTCGCACTCGAGGGTCTCTAAGTTATTAGGAACAACCTTGCGCGGCTAACCAGATAGCTACCTTATTTTACCTCAGGCGAACCGCAGCATGGTTTCAGCGCTGGACGATAACATGCCACAAGTCGTCTATCAGCCACTGACAAGTGGACGAATAAAGTTGACCAGTGTAAGGTAGATATATACCTAGATTTTGCGAAAGCGTATGGCCGCGCGAGTCACGTTGTTTTGACCGATGAGCTGCAACGTTCCAGATTGTAAAGTTTCATCTTTCGATGGCTAAAGCCTCACCTCATCAATCGGAAGCATGTTGTGCGCGTGAACTTTTTGTTTTCTACCTAATCACCAAGTTAAGACGAAGTCCTCCGACTTGGACGTCGTTCCGCTTTCATTCCACACCCTTATGAATGCCCTTTCCATTTTTCCCACACCTCTGTTGTTAATATTCGCAGACGTTGTCCAAAGGTAGCATACCGTGAGCACTTTTGACTTTTCAACCGTCCTGCAGAATAACTTCATCAGTCTGCATTACTGACTCTATGTGAATGAGGTCGCTTTTTATGCTGCGAAGTCCGAAGTTATGCACATCCGCTGCCACTCTAAGCAGTCCTAGCTGAGAAAAGCACTGCATGTTGATCTGTCGTAACTTCTCGAACTCACCCAACGCTGCGTTGGGTGTGGAAAAGGTTCTTCGATCAGTTGGACCTTCAGTGTCTTCGACGAATATACAATAGTTCCCCAGCCCGCATCTCCAGAATGGAGCTGGGATTTGGTCACCTTTACTTCAGAAGGACAAAGTGTTTCCTGAGAGAGTGAAACGACGTGTCACCAAAGGTGTTCAGGGCCTCCAAGCTGAGCTTTATAAATCTCGACTGTCAGCTTCAAATCGCTACTTTAAACTTCCGCCGCCTTACGGGTCAAATGGTTTACGCATTCTCAATTCTCATATCTTCGTAGTTCCGTGTTCAAAATGGTTCGTAGTGGTTCCCCGACAGGCCATCCACAGCTCAGAGGCCCAATATAGACGGTCACCTCTTCGTCATAGCAGTTTCTCACTGCCGGTTTATAAGGTGTAGAATCCTCCTTCTGGCTGTGATTTCCATTGGTTCGTTTTCTGTTTAGGAGTATACGTTAGGCTAAATCGGATGCTTCAACTGTTTTCCATGTTTAAGATGCCACTGTCGACCCTCCGTTCTACTCCACTAGTACCAAATTCTAAAAAGCCGTGCTTCATACTTTCGCCCTCAACTGGGAGTTACGGGGAGTGCGAATACTGTGAGCTCAAATGTTTGTGAATGTTAACTGAATTCGAGGCATTTCGCCTTTGTGGGCATTTCGAATTCTCACCTCAATTACTTTGTTTTACCTAGCCACCCGATTATTCTGTTCAGTCATAACGAAACGGTTGAAGTGTAGATCGTGCTCAAAGATTGTCCCTGTTCAAGATCCTGTCGCACAGCCCTCTTTTTTCATGTTTGAATTCACACAGTGTCCGAGTATACCTGGTGTACGTGCAAATGTTTGATGGCAAGTCTGGCGCGGTTTGAATGTCGAACATGCACGAGGCAAGAGTCTTTCAAATATCTCGTGGAGTCAGCTGCGAGGATCTCAGAAACATCTTTAGAACTGACCTAGCATGTTCACAGAAAAAATGCTGGAATTAACCGAAGAGGGACAATTGCGCGGAATTCCGGCCTCACTGTTTCGCCGACGTCAACAAGGGTCACATTTTGCCATAATCATCTACCAATATCTGGGAAATATACCAGATACGTTTGGAGTTCACCTTCATCAAAACTCACATATAAACAAATTCGTAACATCACCACTTCGGCCAGTCAGTTCATTCACTGCGTTGGACATTAAGTCATCCTCCAACCTACTTGGAGCGGGTCATTCACAGAAACGTTCAAGTACCGCTTTCACCATCTTCGATCGATGAATCTCATCTATTAGACTTCACCGAGCCACTTCATTCATTGTATCTTGTGATACTTCCACAATGGTTACCTAGGTACCAAGCTGGCATAAATAGGGTTCTGATTTTGAAAGAATAGATTCATGGGCTGTCTACAATTTGACAGCTTGTATCGTGGTGCGCTTGGTGAAGAGTTGCTTGCATGTTTATTTCGTATAACCGTTGGAGCTTCTTTTCTGTGCTCGCTGACGTTGCTACCGGGGATCCATCCGGCTGCAGCACTGGGTTTGATCATCTTAGTGGTTTTTTTCGGTCACTGAGTTCGACAAAATGAACATGGCCTGTGGTTTACTTTAAGCTGTTAATTTTCGTTCACAGAATATCACCCCTTCGTGCTTCCATTCTGCCTTAACCTGAAGTAAACCAAAATAATAGTAGAAATGGTGATCGCGCCGCACTCAGTACTCCCCTGTCTTTAACAGCTGACCGCTGGGAGTCCTGTAACGCATGTATTAGCGTCAAGCAATGAGCCTGGGAGTGTGTGTACAAAGCCATAAGTGGGTCCAGCGGAAGTATGATTGTTCCATCCAGGCTACGGTTTATAGAACACCAATTCGGCCCTCAACGGAAGACTTGATCTGCTTATTCGTAGGTCGTAGGCAGTCGCACTGCAAACTCAAATCCAGCCCCAGCAAGTCCAAATTCAAAAACGGCGTTCATCGCTGGTTGTGGGAAGTCGGTTTCGACCAAACGCCCATGAAAATTTGCCACAAACACGCGCAAACAGGTCAAAATACCGCATGAAATTCCACGCACTATCGAAACCGGTTCTTTTTCAGAACGGTCGGTCGTGAGTTTCCCATCTTTACATAATCCACCGAAAACTGAGCCAGTGAGTGGCGATGAGTTACCAAAACTACCTGGTAATCCACCACATGTAGCCATCAGTAGGATAGTCAATGCTCGCGAAACACGAGTCCTATTGTAACATGCAAGCCAGCCGCTTCTGCTCTGATTGTCCGTCGCACTTACGGACCAACTTTGGGGCAACGTGGAGACACCGGGGACAGCGTTCTTCCGAAGGAGGGGTCCCAACAACAATCCTGTAAAAGGAAACAATACAGACAAGCATGAGCCAAAGGCCCAGTAAGCCATGCACACGACTTACACAAACGGAAACTAAAACGGCGTCAACAACACAGCAGCACGCTCTCGTCACACAATTCAAATTCAACCTGTGCGCGCTTGCTGGTTTCGACCGCACGTTACACAATCCTCAACCAATGGGCGTCTTGGGACGAGTTCTGATGCCTAAAAAAATACTACAACTTTTATGCCCAAGGAGGCTTCTGACCGCTTGCTGATCATAATATGCAATTTGCCCGAAAGGAATGCTTCAGATCTTGCTGCAAGAACCGCCTTAAGCAACGGGTTCATCATCCATCAGCAATCTCCTCAGACTAAGTGGAATGGAGATGAACGATTATACATGGGATACAAAAAGATACTGACAAACCACGACATTCCTCATTGGTCCCATATTTGCAGTATACTCGGAATGACAGTAGTAGTGACTAATATATATTCCCTCTGCCTAGACCGGCGTGTCTATCCATGCCCAGGGTACCTAGGATACTGAGATTCAATCCATTTTCGGAGACGACGGCTTAAGATACACTGGATTCGTGGTACACATGTCGTATGGATCTCACAATTAGCACAGGGCATCACATAGATCGACCGCGTAATTGGGGAAAAATCAAGTAGTTTGATCCCGTGAACACACCCGATGTTGAGGTAATCATGTCGGTCACCAAAATCAGTGGCACTTAAGCTGGTCGACAAAAGTGGTCAGCAGCAGATGTCGCTGGCACTGGTAACCAACACAATTTTAAACTTGGGTCTTGCACCAATTTTGCAACCGGCCCTAACCGGCCACCTAATAACGGTAGTTCTCTGGTAACGCACTGTTGGAAGTGTTTGTGTGCCATTGCACAGTTTTTGAAACAAAGGATTGGGGTTGCGCCGTCAATGTTTTGACTACTTCCCCCATTTAATTGCTATCACTGCATCAAGGTTGCCACCCGAACTCGGAAATGGCAAGCTTTCTTTGCGGTGACTTAACATCCTATGCGGCGATCGAGGAAAGGATCAGTTTGGCAGAGTGACGATATATCTACCAGAGCATCTCAATACCCCTGAAATGACAGATCACGCTCTCACAGTTCCATCAACTTTATTCCGATGCTTATTCACAACTAACGGTAGCACAACGTGCGTATTAGGTTTCACCTGTCGTCCTCCAAAAGTCACGCCATTTTACGATGGAAAACTTTTCGACTGCGAGGTTTATCTGAAAGAAGAAGTCCTCGGACGTTCTGGTAATAGAGGATTTCAACTTTCTCCAAATCGATTCCCAACTCTTGTTCGCATTTGGAAAACCTGACCTCATGGTTGTCAGATTTCTCAGTGTTACCTTGGAACCAGGTTGAACGGAACACGCTTACAGGTGGCGTCCAACTACTATATCGTTGCGACTGGATTTTAAAATATTCATTGAACTTATGATAGTGCCCAATATAAACCGCATCGCCTCGCTGGGGTTAAGCTACCGTATCACCACGTTGTTTGATTTTAATCGCAATACTACGTGACGGGAAAAGCCTCCCATGAGCCAGTTAACATTTCAGCGGACAAGTTTATCCGTCTTGAAGGAGACCTTGAGAAAGGCAAATTGGATGACCGATTTTTAACGGTGGATGACAGTCGGGCATTTTACGAAGCTACTATTCACAGGGTCATCGGAGGGCAACTGCCCTAAGGGCTGCCCCGTCGGAGACAGTGAGAAATCCCCGCTGGGGCGCATAGCTGATGGTTGTCAACCGGAAGGCGTAGAATCTGTTCAAGTTCATAGGCTTGGAGGAGACCTGCCTACGATACACAACGCTTTGCGACGGAGGAAATTCAGTAATTAGGCACGGCCATGCTCTCTACCAGAACGATTTCGCGTAAAAATCGAAGTGGAACCCAAGGGCGTTCCGTTTGTACCATTTAGTGTATTTAAATCTAGACAAGGTGTACCCAGTATTGATACACATGGGAGAAACCACCAAAACAGACAGTGAAGCGGTTGGATGTGTCATGTCGCAACCGAGTGCTGTGAATGATACCCGAACTCACGTAGCAATAAAGCACCGTTGTAAGCCACCATCTAGTACCGCCGCTGCTCCTGTGAACATCACGATGTCCCAGGCTCTGTCCTCGGGAGGCTTAGGGGTTTACAAACACATAATTCATCTAGTCCGGAACAACATACCACCTGGCTATCTCGAGGAGTGCGTGGACTTCTTGGCGGCCCCATTGCACGCATCACTTTGTTACTCGTTAAACAAGAGCAAATTCTCAGGTGACTGGAAACAGTCACATGATTCACCCTCATAGGGGTACACGTACTGCACGTGGTGGTACACGTGGCAATGCTGCTAACTAATGTCCAGTCGTTTTACTCT
>LOND01005193.1:16156-36187 GCA_014220965.1 Paragonimus kellicotti
TCTGACGAAAAAAGTAACCTTTCACCATTGATGTCTTTTACGAATTAATGGAAATTTTTGGAAGAAGAATTGACTAAAAACACATTTTTCCAGCAACTTACTTCTATACGAATTTGTGCTTCTGATTTGCCCTCATCACTGTAAAATGTTTGAAGGGAGCAAACATTTAACTGGTTTCAAGACGGAATTATACCAGGATAAATGCAATCTGTATAACTCAGCTGTTTATCCAAGTACGTACAATTCAAGCGAAATTGCATGCAAAAGTGACCAGCCGAAATTGTCCAAAACTGAAGCAATGGATTGGAATATGATAAGGACACCGGTGTGTGATAGTTGACATTTGGATGTTGGAACGGTTAACATCAGAAAGTTCACGTACAGTAAAAAAAAGTTGACGGAGTTGACAAGACGAATTACACACACTGCTTTGAACATGCTTCACTTTCACAACTCTTGGTAAAACGATGGCAAACTTGACAAGCAACATGTATAAAAATTCATAGCTTGATTGGAATTGGTTCCCTGGCATACGTTTACTGAGTTTTAACGTCTAAGCCTAATTATGAAAAGTCATCGATTGAAATACAAAGAAAGAATTGATTTTAAGATATTTTCGATGAGAGCAGCTGAGGTAGAACTTTTGATAACCAACCAGATTATAGTCAACAATTAGTTAGTTAAGTCTCTTGCTATGAGTCGGAACAAACGTACCTGACGTTTATATATATAGTGGGTTCAAATTTAGCGTTCGGTGCCATTGAGCTTAGCATAAATAACCCTTTGCTCAAATTTATAGAAGCCTTGCTGATCTCCAGACGTCAACCAAAAGTGTTTACGTAAAAGTCAATAACTGTGATACTGAGACTGCCATAGTTTTAACAGACAAGCGGTTATTGCACGTCTGTGTCTTCATCACAAGTTTCCATATTCGTGCACAATTTTCGCGATGTTTATGTCGCACATTAGGCGACTGACAAGACTGTGAGGAAGTTATCCATCTCCCAAAGCCCCTGGTCTTTGTACGATATACAACTAGTTGGACCGTGCAAAATTAAGTGGATTGTCAGTGGGCACAACCCAGGAAATTCGCGAAATAGTTTTAGATCGGCGTCTTCTCTGTATATCCATTTTTTTTACATGTGATTACAGAGGCTAGACACATTCTATTGTTGACTGTAGTTTTGGTTCGTGCTCAGATTAGTAAACGAGGCTGGAGGACATGATGAGGACAACGTTTACAGTTGTTTCCAGATTTCACACCAAAATGACTCTTCCACTTGCGCTTCTAGAAACGAAGTGATGGAGTCAAATCTTTGGTTCAGTTTGGAGTTCGTCAGTCTCGCATAATCTTACCAGTGTTAGGAATTGACCTGCTGTCAACGTTTTGTTGGTTAACCTGGCTGACCACTGTGTTACTGACCACCTTTTCGAATGGACGGAATTATGATGTCATTTGCCGAGCGAAATCCGCTTCGAGTAATGTACAGATTACTCGGTTTTCTCGAGAACTACTTTCTCACATGTCACACTGCCTCCAGTCGATGATCTCACAACTAGGGTCACTTAGCGAATTTGAAATCGGTAGTTGCATTTAACCCGTTGAGTGGCCTATGATTATTGTCGATTAGTTCGATTAGTTTCTGAATTGGATTTTGTTCACAGTTGATCACAGTTTATACGTTTGGGTAATAACGAGCTCCAACCGGAATGAAATTGGAGTTTCAGTTTGTGCTAAGGAACGGTTCAAGTAGGACTTTATACAGCAAAACACAGCGGTCAGCCTTTTAGACAAGCACGGTGTTGTCGCTTACACGGTGGGAAGCGGTAACACCACATTCCCGACAAAGTACAATGGCATGCTAAACCGGTGATACCAACTAACACTAACCGCTATAACCATTCGAATGAGCTGTATGCAAAGTACATGAAAGCCTGATTTGGACTTCGAAATGAGTAGAAAGTGCTGGAGCTTGTATGAATGCACGCATCTGTCCGTATGTGTGTATGCGTGTGTGCATGAATGTATATGCGACAAAAACGAGCAACGAGCAAAACGGACGTGTTGCGTATAACTTACTGTTCATCGTCTCTGCGTGCGTGCGATGTGGGTGCGGCGAAACGAAAAGAAATCAACAGATGATAATGCAACTATTCGTTGGCTTGCTACGTATCGGCGTGCACGTATGCGTGCGTGTTTGTGCACTTATGTGGATGTTGGACTGCGTGAATGAGAGTGGTGTACACCAACATGTACGCACTAGTGCACGCGAACACGCACGCGCGTACGAATCCATGTACAAATTCACAACAGGACAGGAGAACAATCATCGATCGTACGTAGACTGATCAGGGAGTGGGTTACACGTAGAGCCGTTCCAAGGGCTAGATGCTGTTGCTCCCTGCATGAAATCTATGGAGTTTTGTAGCCCTCGAACTGTTAGCCATCACGCGATCAAAATCAGATCAGTAAGAGAACATTGCACAGGATAGTTTTTTTAAGAAAGGAGTATTCATATACTGAAAAATTGACTATTCAAACAAAGGTTGAGTGACTACGGATGTATCAGAGGCGTGTGATAGATCACAGCTATAGAAGGTGAAAGCTAATTGGAACTTTACTTTAGTAAATCACTTTAGGAGCTAGGTTCAATGAAGCGGGTTTTCCGCACCATAACAAGCAGGTTTGTGAAACTTGTCCATATAAATTTTCACTGAGTGTGCTAAAACAACTTGCCTGGATAGTTTACTCCCACATACGGACAAAAAATAAGTGCACGGATTTCGACTATCTGTGACTACAAATCTGATGGTTAATGGGCTGCATGCCTGACGGAATTCGGTCTAAGGTGGATTGATGAATAGACAATGAACAGGGGTAATGTGTATCATAGTCAAACGATGGGGGGATTGGTAATGATATCATACATACGGGTACACACACGGAAAACATGGAAGTGCATGTCAAGCAGGCTTTGCGAACTCAGACGTTGTGGAGTGTTTGTAAAACGGAAAATAATTCAATAAGGGCTGCGAGGAATGAAGGATACTGGGTGTTGCAAGTCAGTAGCGGGATTAGTTTTCTGAGGGAGCTGGTAAACGTACTTAAAAGTAGGAGCCGGCGTAGGCTGTGGGCTACTGCATGAAATGAAAAGCAAGCGAAATAATAAGCAAAGAGACAAGCAGAATGAATGACTACCGATTTCAGTCTTTTCCTGTTCACAGAATAACGGGAGAACTTTCTCCTCCTTTGCTGATGACCTTTTTAGTGATTGGAAGTACCTATCTTGAGTTGAAATTAAAGCTGTCGATTCAGCCATTATAAATTACTAAAAATATATCAGCAACTAGCTGAAGAGACAGACATAACTTATTCATGAAACGAAAAACGTAATATGTTTCATGCATTTTCTTGTACAAATCTGTCCTTGACTGATTAATCGGACTATAGATATATCATGGGTTATTTCTGTTATTGAGACATGTGAATATTTAGCAGTACTAAATAGTAACTAATAATGTAAGAAAGTAGCTTTGTTTATTCAGATGCAGTTCGAACGCGAAAATATCACAGAATGGCTTACTACTAAACCCGAACAGGTAGTCAACAGGTCCAACTTTACAGCTGAATGCCGGTTTTATAGCAGAGATAGACTGTAACTTCGGACCACGTCTACGTGCGTCTGCTCTCTCACTTGTTCCTATGAAGTAGATTGAGTTGGTCAACCAACAAGACAGATTTCGAACCGAGTCTGTGAACACCACCTGCGTTAGTTGTTGCACAGTGAAACGTTATCAGTCGAAAGTGACACTCTCGCTCATCTGATTGAGAGTGAGCATCACTTGAACGTTGACGGTTCTATCCACTTGGTTTGTCACGTGCTGGTTAACCCATCAAATGTGGTCCAAATGAAAGCACTGTACTGCTCAGCCCATTAGAATCTGGGTGCTTGGTTCCGTGTTATGTCATCAAAAGTAGTTTGTTCAGGCGTCACGCTTAACAACGCTTCACATCCAGCGAACAGACGATCAATGTATGCGGTTAACCAAATCATGCTGCCAACGGTTGACTGTACAGTTACTTATCCTTTCTGAGAAAAAGTTCGACTTGTACGTCGATCTAGCTCTATCACCCCGTCATATATTTTTGCCGGCTTGAAGATGAATGGTCGAAAACACGTCCTTTGGTGGTCACCTCTAAGCATTACATGTAATAAAGAGATTGATATTTCTGAATGTGTGTGCTAAGTATTCCAGCCAGTTAGGTTGGAGTTAATTCACACAAGAGTTTAAATGTGAATACTTTTCTTAAAAGAATCTGGTGAGCAATATATCATACACATCACCCTGTTTCACAGAGTCCTTCATGTCGGTTAATTGAATAAACGGACTAGAACCACTGGAAAAGTGGAAAACAAGGAAGTTTGTTTGCACTGAACAAACCTCATCTCAAACAAAGAGGCAAATCCGCTAGTTGTGAGTCTAGCAGCGACGTGAACAGACGAGTGTCACCATCCTAGTCCGTCCCACTTATCCAGGTTGACATCCCAGTTTATTCCGCTAGGCAGTACAGGTAATTGCCTTCGCAAGTGAATACATGAACAACGTCGTCGGCGTACACAGCATTATGGTCATGGTGCACAATATCTAAACCAGTGGGATATACCCGCCCGTTCACAAATCCCGTTTTGATGAAGGCCCACGCTACCTTGCCTCATATATCCCAGCGAATTACCCTTACTGGTAGAACCCGACTTCATTCGCAAACACTTGTGGCCGACACTGCGCCACTACGCAATATAGCTACTTATTCGATCTCGATAACTCGGAATTAACACTCCCGCCACTCCACGGAGAGCACACCCAACCAACCCGGCAACTCCCTTTCGTAACTTGTATGCATACCTCCGCAGCCACAAAATCAGTGACGCATGAAAAGCGCAGAAGAGTTACGCTTGATCAGATCCTTCCTTAATCTTAGAGTATTTACGTCCTGCAAAATCTATGAAGAGTCAACCACTTCCTGACGTATCCAACTCCATAAGATAGTAATGCCTCACGCGGTAGACCACTGCTTACAGAGCGAATCGCGTCACAAACACACGGATATATCCTATATCCTAAAGAGAACTTACGCCTTTGAGACCTACCCCCAGACTCACTCGACGTCCCCTACTTATCCGCCGACATCTACTAAATTTAGACTCCTTTACTCTTATTACGACGTTGAGCGCATTTCTCCGTGCATACTTGCAAATGGATCGGACATACAGTACCCCGAGAGGGTTATTCACGACCGGCAGTTACATCTTAAACGTGAGGTGGCCAGCTAAAGGCGATAGCATACGCAATGGCGCGCGCCCTGAGTGACATTTATTACGATCGCACTTACGGGGATAAATCAGTGTCCGACAACGAGTTCTACCTGGTTCGAGTCCAATGGTTACTTTCAAAGTGGGGTAGCCGAAAGGCTTATGTGAACGTACGGACTGTAATCAGGTTTTAGCAGTGTTAAGTTCGAAATTCAGATACAGTTGGAGTAGTTCTTTGTTAACGAACGCTGAGCCACACTAAAAACGTGTTAGTTGAGGCTCAATTCAACTGTGCTTCGACCGGAATCTTGAGCAAAATTTCAAACATCTCTTACAAAGAATTTCGAAATGAACTGTATCAACGATCATTCATTCGTTTAATTGCTTCAGTTTAAATAGCCCAGTACATGCCGCTTCCCAAATAATATTACTCTGATCTATGTCATTGCACAACCTCATTAAAGATCCACTGTAATTGATTTGTCGAACAACGCCACAAGCGCCCCATATCTCCTAGTTCACACAAGTAACTCCGGACTTCGGTCAAGTCCACTGCCGAACATAAATCATTTGAATAAACACGAGGGCTATCGATAGGTCACGTGAACCTTATCTGAGCTAGAAGCAGAAGATCGGCTTACAGTTATTCTTGTTAACGCAGGTTGAAAATCTTCTATATGGGATTTACTTTGTGAATACCACGTTGTTGAAGTGTCAAGGCCTGAACAAACACACATGAACTGCGCTACTGAACAGCAAACAAAAGTGATCATCATCTTCCGAAAAATAGTGCAAACACTAAGGGTTTCAAAAGTTATTTGCTTCGTTCAGTATTTTCACACTAGTGTTTCGGTTGCGATTCCTCTATCTTGTAAGCATCTCTAATAAACCAGTCCATTTGTCGTTCCGATCGTTCAAGTCATAACGACGGACTTGCTCATCCCGCCGATCAGTGATGAGTAGTTTCGTTAATTTCAAGTTGAATATCCTTCACAGTCGGTCGTAGCCCTTGTATTCAAAAAGCACCTCCCAGTCAGCCTCTTCTGACAAAAGCCCTATTCTAGAGTTTCCCTACTGTTAGTGCTCCTCAGAAATGCATATCCTTGCAACGGCCAGGATTAGAACTCCGACCAGGGGCATGGCAAATCAACCATTCAATCAAGGGCGTCGGGCGAGTTGTAAAGATCGTTTAACCTTATTGTGTTCGTATTCACAGCTACGCCATGCATCCATCCACTGTATGTGTTTAGGATGTGGACTACTCATTACAGAGAAGCCCCACTGTTTTATCATCTTCCAACTGACCAAATTCATTTTCTCTGCCCAATGTTACATTAGGGTCGTTTGAAATTTTATAGTCCATGTGGTACAAATGAGCACTTGCAATTGGATCTGTCATGTGACATCAACCTTCTTGTTCTCCGGTAACTCAAGAAGTCCTCATTTTTACCTTTGGGGTTCGTCAAAACCCTGTACGTAAATATATTCCAAACCTAACAATCATTTAAAAATCTTTCCTACTGTACCGTTTGTCCTAACACGATCAGAATTGGAAGTGGACTGAAACGTAGCTGAAACCTTGTTTTTGCTGCATACTTAAAACTTTTAGGTACACAACGCGATAAGATGTACATACTCTGATTGATACAACTGTTTAACGAAAACTCATTTGTGTGATTGACTCACCTGTGTTCGTCGTCTGACATGGTTGATTATAATATAGATCTTCGGTGAAATAATGCGTCAACTAGGTTGCTCAAAGCGACAAGAGCAAGTTTAACCTCTAAAACGGTGAAATACACTGTTTGTTTAAAACCCAGTCAGGTTAGAGTAGATCGTGTAACTTACATGACCTGCAAGAGAAACATATATGCACGGCTAAACTGGTACATGGGCTCATTCATTTTGGTTTATAAAGTGCGACTGAATTATTTTCAGATCGTTTGATACTCGAGTGAAATCCGGCTAAATGTAAATACTATTGGTGTGATAAGAATGGCGAAAACAGGCGTATGTCAAGCCAATTCCGACTAGGGGATTGTAATCATGATATTGTGAACACAGAAGGATAGAATTCTGTGTTCACCAGTTTTATATTAGCCATTTCTCATGTGCTGTTTATCTAACAAAAGCACCTCGCTATTTGAGTGATGAACACATGTTTTCCTGGGACTTTGTAAGACATGATGCAGGTCGGTGATGTTCTAACTGAAGTTTTTTGAATTTTTAACTGTCATCTTACGTTGGTTGAACGTACACACTTCTGTTAATCTGACGAAAAAAGTAACCTTTCACCATTGATGTCTTTTACGAATTAATGGAAATTTTTGGAAGAAGAATTGACTAAAAACACATTTTTCCAGCAACTTACTTCTATACGAATTTGTGCTTCTGATTTGCCCTCATCACTGTAAAATGTTTGAAGGGAGCAAACATTTAACTGGTTTCAAGACGGAATTATACCAGGATAAATGCAATCTGTATAACTCAGCTGTTTATCCAAGTACGTACAATTCAAGCGAAATTGCATGCAAAAGTGACCAGCCGAAATTGTCCAAAACTGAAGCAATGGATTGGAATATGATAAGGACACCGGTGTGTGATAGTTGACATTTGGATGTTGGAACGGTTAACATCAGAAAGTTCACGTACAGTAAAAAAAAGTTGACGGAGTTGACAAGACGAATTACACACACTGCTTTGAACATGCTTCACTTTCACAACTCTTGGTAAAACGATGGCAAACTTGACAAGCAACATGTATAAAAATTCATAGCTTGATTGGAATTGGTTCCCTGGCATACGTTTACTGAGTTTTAACGTCTAAGCCTAATTATGAAAAGTCATCGATTGAAATACAAAGAAAGAATTGATTTTAAGATATTTTCGATGAGAGCAGCTGAGGTAGAACTTTTGATAACCAACCAGATTATAGTCAACAATCGGGAGCATTAGTTAAGTCTCTTGCTATGAGTCGGAACAAACGTACCTGACGTTTATATATATAGTGGGTTCAAATTTAGCGTTCGGTGCCATTGAGCTTAGCATAAATAACCCTTTGCTCAAATTTATAGAAGCCTTGCTGATCTCCAGACGTCAACCAAAAGTGTTTACGTAAAAGTCAATAACTGTGATACTGAGACTGCCATAGTTTTAACAGACAAGCGGTTATTGCACGTCTGTGTCTTCATCACAAGTTTCCATATTCGTGCACAATTTTCGCGATGTTTATGTCGCACATTAGGCGACTGACAAGACTGTGAGGAAGTTATCCATCTCCCAAAGCCCCTGGTCTTTGTACGATATACAACTAGTTGGACCGTGCAAAATTAAGTGGATTGTCAGTGGGCACAACCCAGGAAATTCGCGAAATAGTTTTAGATCGGCGTCTTCTCTGTATATCCATTTTTTTTACATGTGATTACAGAGGCTAGACACATTCTATTGTTGACTGTAGTTTTGGTTCGTGCTCAGATTAGTAAACGAGGCTGGAGGACATGATGAGGACAACGTTTACAGTTGTTTCCAGATTTCACACTCAAAATGACTCTTCCACTTGCGCTTTAGAAACGAAGTGATGGAGTCAAATTTGGTTCAGTTTGGAGTTCGTCAGTCTCGCATAATCTTACCAGTGTTAGGAATTGACCTGCTGTCAACGTTTTGTTGGTTAACCTGGCTGACCACTGTGTTACTGACCACCTTTTCGAATGGACGGAATTATGATGTCATTTGCCGAGCGAAATCCGCTTCGAGTAATGTACAGATTACTCGGTTTTCTCGAGAACTACTTTCTCACATGTCACACTGCCTCCAGTCGATGATCTCACAACTGAGGGTCACTTAGCGAATTTGAAATCGGTAGTTGCATTTAACCCGTTGAGTGGCCTATGATTATTGTCGATTAGTTCGATTAGTTTCTGAATTGGATTTTGTTCACAGTTGATCACAGTTTATACGTTTGGGTAATAACGAGCTCCAACCGGAATGAAATTGGAGTTTCAGTTTGTGCTAAGGAACGGTTCAAGTAGGACTTTATACAGCAAAACACAGCGGTCAGCCTTTTAGACAAGCACGGTGTTGTCGCTTACACGGTGGGAAGCGGTAACACCACATTCCCGACAAAGTACAATGGCATGCTAAACCGGTGATACCAACTAACACTAACCGCTATAACCATTCGAATGAGCTGTATGCAAAGTACATGAAAGCCTGATTTGGACTTCGAAATGAGTAGAAAGTGCTGGAGCTTGTATGAATGCACGCATCTGTCCGTATGTGTGTATGCGTGTGTGCATGAATGTATATGCGACAAAAACGAGCAACGAGCAAAACGGACGTGTTGCGTATAACTTACTGTTCATCGTCTCTGCGTGCGTGCGATGTGGGTGCGGCGAAACGAAAAGAAATCAACAGATGATAATGCAACTATTCGTTGGCTTGCTACGTATCGGCGTGCACGTATGCGTGCGTGTTTGTGCACTTATGTGGATGTTGGACTGCGTGAATGAGAGTGGTGTACACCAACATGTACGCACTAGTGCACGCGAACACGCACGCGCGTACGAATCCATGTACAAATTCACAACAGGACAGGAGAACAATCATCGATCGTACGTAGACTGATCAGGGAGTGGGTTACACGTAGAGCCGTTCCAAGGGCTAGATGCTGTTGCTCCCTGCATGAAATCTATGGAGTTTTGTAGCCCTCGAACTGTTAGCCATCACGCGATCAAAATCAGATCAGTAAGAGAACATTGCACAGGATAGTTTTTTTAAGAAAGGAGTATTCATATACTGAAAAATTGACTATTCAAACAAAGGTTGAGTGACTACGGATGTATCAGAGGCGTGTGATAGATCACAGCTATAGAAGGTGAAAGCTAATTGGAACTTTACTTTAGTAAATCACTTTAGGAGCTAGGTTCAATGAAGCGGGTTTTCCGCACCATAACAAGCAGGTTTGTGAAACTTGTCCATATAAATTTTCACTGAGTGTGCTAAAACAACTTGCCTGGATAGTTTACTCCCACATACGGACAAAAAATAAGTGCACGGATTTCGACTATCTGTGACTACAAATCTGATGGTTAATGGGCTGCATGCCTGACGGAATTCGGTCTAAGGTGGATTGATGAATAGACAATGAACAGGGGTAATGTGTATCATAGTCAAACGATGGGGGGATTGGTAATGATATCATACATACGGGTACACACACGGAAAACATGGAAGTGCATGTCAAGCAGGCTTTGCGAACTCAGACGTTGTGGAGTGTTTGTAAAACGGAAAATAATTCAATAAGGGCTGCGAGGAATGAAGGATACTGGGTGTTGCAAGTCAGTAGCGGGATTAGTTTTCTGAGGGAGCTGGTAAACGTACTTAAAAGTAGGAGCCGGCGTAGGCTGTGGGCTACTGCATGAAATGAAAAGCAAGCGAAATAATAAGCAAAGAGACAAGCAGAATGAATGACTACCGATTTCAGTCTTTTCCTGTTCACAGAATAACGGGAGAACTTTCTCCTCCTTTGCTGATGACCTTTTTAGTGATTGGAAGTACCTATCTTGAGTTGAAATTAAAGCTGTCGATTCAGCCATTATAAATTACTAAAAATATATCAGCAACTAGCTGAAGAGACAGACATAACTTATTCATGAAACGAAAAACGTAATATGTTTCATGCATTTTCTTGTACAAATCTGTCCTTGACTGATTAATCGGACTATAGATATATCATGGGTTATTTCTGTTATTGAGACATGTGAATATTTAGCAGTACTAAATAGTAACTAATAATGTAAGAAAGTAGCTTTGTTTATTCAGATGCAGTTCGAACGCGAAAATATCACAGAATGGCTTACTACTAAACCCGAACAGGTAGTCAACAGGTCCAACTTTACAGCTGAATGCCGGTTTTATAGCAGAGATAGACTGTAACTTCGGACCACGTCTACGTGCGTCTGCTCTCTCACTTGTTCCTATGAAGTAGATTGAGTTGGTCAACCAACAAGACAGATTTCGAACCGAGTCTGTGAACACCACCTGCGTTAGTTGTTGCACAGTGAAACGTTATCAGTCGAAAGTGACACTCTCGCTCATCTGATTGAGAGTGAGCATCACTTGAACGTTGACGGTTCTATCCACTTGGTTTGTCACGTGCTGGTTAACCCATCAAATGTGGTCCAAATGAAAGCACTGTACTGCTCAGCCCATTAGAATCTGGGTGCTTGGTTCCGTGTTATGTCATCAAAAGTAGTTTGTTCAGGCGTCACGCTTAACAACGCTTCACATCCAGCGAACAGACGATCAATGTATGCGGTTAACCAAATCATGCTGCCAACGGTTGACTGTACAGTTACTTATCCTTTCTGAGAAAAAGTTCGACTTGTACGTCGATCTAGCTCTATCACCCCGTCATATATTTTTGCCGGCTTGAAGATGAATGGTCGAAAACACGTCCTTTGGTGGTCACCTCTAAGCATTACATGTAATAAAGAGATTGATATTTCTGAATGTGTGTGCTAAGTATTCCAGCCAGTTAGGTTGGAGTTAATTCACACAAGAGTTTAAATGTGAATACTTTTCTTAAAAGAATCTGGTGAGCAATATATCATACACATCACCCTGTTTCACAGAGTCCTTCATGTCGGTTAATTGAATAAACGGACTAGAACCACTGGAAAAGTGGAAAACAAAGAAGTTTGTTTGCACTGAACAAACCTCATCTCAAACAAAGAGGCAAATCCGCTAGTTGTGAGTCTAGCAGCGACGTGTACAGACGAGTGTCACCATCCTAGTCCGTCCCACTTATCCAGGTTGACATCCCAGTTTATTCCGCTAGGCAGTACAGGTAATTGCCTTCGCAAGTGAATACATGAACAACGTCGTCGGCGTACACAGCATTATGGTCATGGTGCACAATATCTAAACCAGTGGGGCTGACATAACATTGGCTCATTCGAACAACGACTTACTGGGAAA
This sequence comes from Paragonimus kellicotti, assembly GCA_014220965.1. NCBI lineage: Eukaryota > Metazoa > Platyhelminthes > Trematoda > Plagiorchiida > Troglotrematidae > Paragonimus > Paragonimus kellicotti. Next base: position 28,447 of record LOND01005193.1, read on the forward strand.
CAGGATCCGGACTGAGTAGTCTGCAAAACTACCATATTTAAATCAACCGCACTTTGTTTTCTGAGCTCTGTTCAACAGCAGAGTCCATACGATGAAAAAGTAATTCGAGTCCAATGGTTACTTTCAAAGTGGGGTAGCCGAAAGGCTTATGTGAACGTACGGACTGTAATCAGGTTTTAGCAGTGTTAAGTTCGAAATTCAGATACAGTTGGAGTAGTTCTTTGTTAACGAACGCTGAGCCACACTAAAAACGTGTTAGTTGAGGCTCAATTCAACTGTGCTTCGACCGGAATCTTGAGCAAAATTTCAAACATCTCTTACAAAGAATTTCGAAATGAACTGTATCAACGATCATTCATTCGTTTAATTGCTTCAGTTTAAATAGCCCAGTACATGCCGCTTCCCAAATAATATTACTCTGATCTATGTCATTGCACAACCTCATTAAAGATCCACTGTAATTGATTTGTCGAACAACGCCATTCTCCATTGTCCTAAATACTCGCGGACTTCGGTCAAGTCCACTGCCGAACATAAATCATTTGAATAAACACGAGGGCTATCGATAGGTCACGTGAACCTTATCTGAGCTAGAAGCAGAAGATCGGCTTACAGTTATTCTTGTTAACGCAGGTTGAAAATCTTCTATATGGGATTTACTTTGTGAATACCACGTTGTTGAAGTGTCAAGGCCTGAACAAACACACATGAACTGCGCTACTGAACAGCAAACAAAGTGATCATCATCTTCCGAAAAATAGTGCAAACACTAAGGGTTTCAAAAGTTATTTGCTTCGTTCAGTATTTTCACACTAGTGTTTCGGTTGCGATTCCTCTATCTTGTAAGCATCTCTAATAAACCAGTCCATTTGTCGTTCCGATCGTTCAAGTCATAACGACGGACTTGCTCATCCCGCCGATCAGTGATGAGTAGTTTCGTTAATTTCAAGTTGAATATCCTTCACAGTCGGTCGTAGCCCTTGTATTCAAAAAGCACCTCCCAGTCAGCCTCTTCTGACAAAAGCCCTATTCTAGAGTTTCCCTACTGTTAGTGCTCCTCAGAAATGCATATCCTTGCAACGGCCAGGATTAGAACTCCGACCAGGGGCATGGCAAATCAACCATTCAATCAAGGGCGTCGGGCGAGTTGTAAAGATCGTTTAACCTTATTGTGTTCGTATTCACAGCTACGCCATGCATCCATCCACTGCATGTGTTTAGGATGTGGACTACTCATTACAGAGAAGCCCCACTGTTTTATCATCTTCCAACTGACCAAATTCATTTTCTCTGCCCAATGTTACATTAGGGTCGTTTGAAATTTTATAGTCCATGTGGTACAAATGAGCACTTGCAATTGGATCTGTCATGTGACATCAACCTTCTTGTTCTCCGGTAACTCAAGAAGTCCTCATTTTTACCTTTGGGGTTCGTCAAAACCCTGTACGTAAAATATATTCCAAACCCAACAATCATTTAAAAATCTTTCGTACTGTACCGTTTGTCCTAACACGATCAGAATTGGAAGTGGACTGAAACGTAGCTGAAACCTTGTTTTTGCTGCATACTTAAAACTTTTAGGTACACAACGCGATAAGATGTACATACTCTGATTGATACAGCGGTTTAACGAAAACTCATTTGTATGATTGACTCACCTGTGTTCGTCGTCTGACATGGTTGATTATAATATAGATCTTCGGTGAAATAATGCGTCAACTAGGTTGCTCAAAGCGACAAGAGCAAGTTTAACCTCTAAAACGGTGAAATACACTGTTTGTTTAAAACCCAGTCAGGTTAGAGTAGATCGTGTAACTTACATGACCTGCAAGAGAAACATATATGCACGGCTAAACTGGTACATGGGCTCATTCATTTTGGTTTATAAAGTGCGACTGAATTATTTTCAGATCGTTTGATACTCGAGTGAAATCCGGCTAAATGTAAATACTATTGGTGTGATAAGAATGGCGAAAACAGGCGTATGTCAAGCCAATTCCGACTAGGGGATTGTAATCATGATATTGTGAACACAGAAGGATAGAATTCTGTGTTCACCAGTTTTATATTAGCCATTTCTCATGTGCTGTTTATCATAAGTAACTGCATGTCTTGTTCTGCTGTTTGACATAATTAGAATATAAGTGTGGCTCCATTTATATGTCATCATTTTACCGCAGTTCTGACTTTTGTCTTCCCTCATGCTTGTTCAAACTGCATCTTTGTCATACATTGGATAACTATGCTTGTTCAAACTGCTGACAAAATAAAAGTGATTTGTTGACCATCTCTTACTGCTGTCCTAGTAAGCGCCGTTCGTTAGTATAGGCCGAAAAATGGTCGAGATGAATTCTACAGCCAAATGGAAATGGCGGTAGTACACAAGACAGTAAAACTGCTTATGTGATTGTTAGTATTAGGCTGACACCTCGAGCATCTTGAACATTCTGTCTACTTGCTATATGGGTCGTCCCAGTCAAACCTAATCAAACAGGCCATGACAATCAGTAACATAGGCTGTACTACACCGTATGAATACGGACTTCATTTTATCACAAATAAAGGATTTGCTGAAAGTTCGAGTAAAATGTATAGCAGTATGAGACAAGTGAAACTCAGTAAAAGTTTTACTCAAGCTTGCATGTTTGTTAACTATCAACCAAATCCGTTTAAAGAAAGCAAACGCGGACATTGTTTCATAGTCCTGCGTCAACCAAAACATGACAGATTAGCAACGCACAGAATACCATTTTTGGTTGTGTAGTTCATTATAGATGTAAACAACATGGATAAACTCTTATTTTACGCAAATCTCAAAAAAGCAAATGAAGCCACTATCTAAAAACCAAACTCTAACAGTAGATTTCGCATAAACCCAACCTGTTTTGTCTCGCAAGGAAGGTATTTATGAGTCTATCAGGTATAGTTCAAAATAATACAAACATGCAGTGCTTCTTACTCTCAAACAGCAGTTAATTTAACACTGACTTCGACAACACCTAACTTACGTATTGCTCTTTAGGTACAAGGAAACGTAGAACTACAACAGGAGAACTGGAACAGAGTTGGCTTACCTCTTGCTACGCTGCGGAACTTCTAGTGGTTACGTCAAAATGCGAATGGCTTTTACCCACACGCAAGTTCACTTATGTGTGTGCGACGATCCTACATTGGGGCCCGGAAACCAACCATATACACACACACACACATCAGCGCCCATCATCTCTGATAGCCAGTTGCGTTCATGAAATGTCTGTACACAACCGCACATCTTGGAATAGATAAACAGACTGACAAATATACAAGCAGACACACGCGTAAGGCATTTGCACCCATTCTTCTGTTCCTGTAATTCTTTACGTTTGCCAATGTGACCCATCATCGATTACGGTTCAGTTCGTTGTCAGAACAATCGACTTGGTCTTAGTGGGCGAACCCCATCCATAATGTGGCTGCATGTGTGTGCACGCGCACGCAAGTACAGGAAAGCTGGGGACTTCTGATCGATAGAAGGGTTATCGGTTTCACTGGAATGTGCACGATGTCTATGTTGCAGTCGTTGGGCACGAGCTGACTTCAGTTAAAAATAGTTGTGGACTAAACGACCAGCGTTGTGCACTGATAGATAGGCGACGTCTAAAAGAGATTTGAACTGATCAGCAAGATGTAGTGCACAGGTGTTTAGAGCTATTGGTGAGAAGATTTACAAGCGATAAAATTTGTTTTGGGAGGAAGATGGTTATTTTCACTTATTGCATTTGTCTGATTTATTGCAGAGTTAGCAAGACCATTTGCATCATCGTACCTTGACGAAATATTGTTTAAGTATGTTGAATATCTAGGCCACTTTTGATAATTGATCTACCGATAACCCTTTGTTGTGTGTATCAAATTACCAACTTTAACTATACCTATGATTTCAGGCTATGCAAAAGCAACCACTGTCTAACAGTTTAAAAAATTCATCTAACTGGTTCCGGATGTAGGGTGGTTACAGATCGATATTTAAGCGGTCTTAGCAGTTGAATTATGAAACTGGCCGGAGTGGTAGAGACAAACCTTATGATTGTTTAAAGTCATCAAGTGAGACAGTGGATAAGGTGCCATGCTCCTGTTCGAAGATATCTCTGATTTTCCAAATAATGCTGTATCAACCATTGTGGAAGAAGCAATCAGGAAACGGCTAGATCCACCTAATTATTGAATTCTTTAAAGTACATCTCAGTTAAAGTGTATTCAACGTTTGAGTTTGTATTGAAAGTTGGCTGCTTCCTCTTTCCGGAACCCAGAAACTACCCCAAAATCCACTGAATGATATTTACAAACGTAAAACAGCCCAAAATCTATCAATTCGTTTAATATGATCGTCATTATTCTTGTCTGTAGATTAGCATGTTACATTAGTTTTTGCTACTGGAAGCGTGTATCTCAACACAAATTGCCTGCCTTGTAACGTTCAATGGTTCATCCATGCACACGGCATTATCCTGACAGAGTAAATCAAAGGAGCTTGTTGGCAAACAGCCTGTAGTATAAATGGTCCAACACGGCTAGCCTAAAGATATACTGAAGTGAAAGATATTACACATATCATGATCAGCAGAAAAGCTGTTAAAGGCCTATACTGTAGGCTGGCAAATTAGAGACGGAATACAGTAGAAAACCGCTGTGAGGCCGAAAGATAAGTGGGGAGAACGGACAAACTGGGATAACTGGAGGAACAAACGAATTAACGATCACACCGAGTTGCTCAGAGGACAGTAGGTGAGCATTCTGTTGATAAGTATACGTCTTCTTATTTCATCAAACAAAGCAGTTCTTTGATTTGAATTTAAAACTGGCTTATGTGCACTGTTATACTATCTGAAATCACGATACATCTGTTATAATTATACGAAGCTGAGCAGTAAGTAGTTACATGGACAGTATGTAATATGATAAACCGTAGCAAGCGGAAAGCACAAGTCCCAATAGGTGAATTGGGCATTTCGAATGCTAGTAACCCAGGTCAGTGCGAATTCGAAATTTCAATTTTTTAACGCTGATAGAGAACAGATAAGAGAGAATTGGAGGAGCTCAATTGCACGGGGTTAAAACACCTTAAAATTAACGCACTACAAATAATCGTTTACTTCCTTGCTGATGAAAATTAATCCCACTTTTCAACCTCTTCGGTTTCAGGAACTTATTCCGGTTGTTTACCGTTTTCAGATTCTTTTGGTGAATCTGACCACTCCAAACCACAGGCATATTAATAACAAACAATTCTCAGTCTACAATCAAGCAAACTTTCGAACCCCATTCGCGAGAAGTCTGTGAATGTAACAACGGCACAACGGAGGTCGTTATATATAAACATTTCGCGTTTACTTTTTGGTACTTGACTGCAAAGAGACTTTCATATATAGTAAGTTATTACTGGTAGATATGTAGTCAACTAGGATGAGGACACGAGTGGCGACCTTCTAGGTAGACGAAAGTTCAGGTTGGTTCATGATAATTTGCTGTACGTAATGAAGAACTACTGATGAGTCGCAGAGGATTTCGGTTTTCATATGGTAAAATTATCAGAGAAATAACTTCGACGAAATAAACGAACAAATGCTCAAATCAGGTTAATCCAGATTAATAATACACTAGTTGGCAAAAGTCATCTTCATTTTAACGTTACAGCTACGGGGTGCGCAAGTTCTCACCTTGTTTATCATAAAAACACTTTTGGTGTGACAATGATCCACATTGTATTATGCCATTGTCTTCGTCTCATCATGACATTTCAGAGTCTCATCTGTCAGACGGCTAGTAAAAAGTGATCAACCGTCTCTGTATAGCAACAAAGTTTAGGAATTCTAGGTAGACACTACTTAGATTTGTTCGCAACTTACAAAGCCATGGTAAAATGAGATTGAATCTCACAAAAAAGGACTTGCGCAACATTTAACTGCGATGTTTTCCCACAATACTGAAGCCCATAATACTACCAGACCTGGAGCATGCATTTCATCCCTTTTTTTAATAAAAACGGCTGAGCACTTATTAGTCATGCTCATAGTGGGGAACAGTTATGAACTGAGGTAAACCCTCTTTCTAAAAAGGTCAGCGATATGAGATAAATTATCAGTTCATAATTGAAACTTCAGAGGTTGTCTAATACTTGGCAGGAAAAATTCTGCACACGACATATTATTCACCGGCATCCAAACGGTTACTTAATCATGTTGGCTGTACAGTGTCCTGTGCCGTTTGAAAGTCATTCAAAACGTTCTTCATATTGTAGCGAGATTCTGTGAAGACTGTTCGGTGAAGCTTTGGTTGTTTAGCAAGTTTCAAAATGAAAACGACTTGTCCACAAAATTCTGTTTAACGTACCACACTCCTAATTCAGGCTTCTCTAACTGCATACCTAAATCTTTAAGTCGGTTAACTTACAAACGTCAGCTTTGCACTCACCTGATCCTATTCTACACAAACCCAGTGTTCTTTCTCTTGAGTTAACTTAAATGCTCACTCAATAATTTCTGTTAAAACTAAGGATTTGTTGAACCTCCCACCCTGAAGTGTTTCCTACTATGTTCATCCAAAATCGTCCACATCTGGAAAAGAATGTACGGACCTGTCATCCCTGTCTTAAGAAAGATTTGGCACTTATTGAAAGTGTTCAGAGACGGGCCACTAAAAGAATTATGGGCTCAGGAAAACCCCTACCCGGAAAGACTGGCAGAATTAGGTCAATTCTCAATGAAATACAGACGCCTCAGGTGGGAAGCTAATTATTATCTACAGAATACTCCACACCTCTGGTCATCAAATGGTACATCACTTAATGAATAATCATGAATGAGAGTTTAAGAGGCCACTTGCCGAAACTGAATGATGGAATAGTTAAGTAATCTGCAGATAGAACTACTTCACAGTTAGGATTTTTTCATATTGAAACGCATTACCCAACTCCGTGGTTGCGACTGAAGCAGTTGAATGTTTTGAAGTTTTAATCGACTAGCATATATGTAAGAGACAGACAGCATTGCAATTCTTACAACCGCTATACTTGTTAAATCTCGTGGATCATCAACTGCGCATCTCTGACTGAATTTTGTTTCAGTGTGTTTCCGTTTTCATTGCCGAAATGGTTGCAGACAGCAGCCTCATTGGATTTCCATTTTAATTAGTTCCAGTCACTTTTCCTTTATACCTACAAACCTTTCAACACAATCTTTTACCGACCACAACAGAGACAGGGACACACAAGCAAAGATGTTTCTTCGTCTTGTAACAACCTACGAAACTATATTTGCGGCTGCTTGCTTATATTATTATTATTATTATTATTATTATTATTATATTATTATTATTATTATTATCAATAGCTCGATTTTGTAAGTAAAACGGTTGGTGGATTCCAGTGTGAACTGATTCAGAAACCCAACTTCGTTAGTCAATCTGCCAGATCACTGAGTGGATTCCATGTGACACAATGAAGTGAATGTGTAACCCAATCCAAATATGACAGGATACCAGCCACGTTTAGGAATGCTGTTTCTATCGTCAGTTCGAATCTAATAATCATAATCATACTCATCGTCATCGTCATCATCCTCTGACCAGCGATTTAGATAACCACGAGAACCCCATCCAGACAGACGACACCTACCCGCTTTACACAGTGGAGCAGTCACGGTTCTCATATTTCGTGACCACAATGTCGCCTGACCGCCACGTGGTTTCACCCAACTATTGGTGG
>LOND01005194.1:24291-37338 GCA_014220965.1 Paragonimus kellicotti
CAGTCATTAGGCGTAGGCTTTTTCTCATCGGTATAAACAAGTATAATTGTTCTACTGTTGACATTTCGCTTATCTCTATTCATGTATATGAGTAGTGGCTATTCACTTGTTACGTTTATGGTGTCTCGAATAAGTCTTCTTCATACTCTGCTTTGATGACATGCAACCTGGGGATTGATGTACCAATCGATGTTCTCTCCTAGCAGCGCCTCTGCCAATGCGTATTAGTTTTTGGATTTCACTTCTTGCTGTAACGGTGTGTCGGTCCCGAAACGTCCGCTAAAGTTTGCTTCTTGCTACTTTCGTTGTTGACTTGAGCGCTAATGCATATGTTTTCTTCTGACGTATTGACACACTTTCAATAATATATTATCGCATCCTGCCTGGTTATTTAGGAGTAAACCACTTCATTGTAATACTGTATACCTTACCATTAGTTCGTTTTTGTGTAATCTGGTCGCTCGTTTCTGTAACCAAGTTCAGAAGCTCTGTAAGTCTAGTTGCCTTGCCTCTGCTAATCATTTACCTCAATTACCACGAAAATCGTGTCACATTGATAGCAGTGTATGGGTCTGAATGGATTATCTAAACTTACAACGTATGGACCTTAGGTTCGAAGGAATTCGATTCAAAGGGTGTTCCAAACTGACCGACGTTGTTGTAAGGTTGTATTGAAAGCATAAGCTTTTGAAGTGGGTGCGCTTGAACCGCTGCTCATTGGCGATTGTCGCCCAACTTCGAAGGCTGTTGGGATACTGAGGATAGATAAGACCGGTAAACGTCTCTATTAAGTGCAAGGATTATGGTTCAGACAGAGCATTTGTAAAACAACGAGAGGAGAGAGCAACTCTAAGTTTGAGGTCCGTTGGACTTGTGGAGGATAGCGTAGACTTTGCACTACCAGTGAAAGAATATTGAATAGATCCCGAAGTATTCTGGTCTCTAATTGTGGGAAATCAATTTTCAAGGAGGTAGAGAGTCGAAAAGAACTAGGCAAAAGGAAAATGACGGACACCGCTTGTGTTGCACAGGCGCTTGTGGACACCTGTGGCAACATCCTGCAGAGCGCGTGGTGTTGGAGGTCAAGTAACTCCAACAGGAATTAAAGAGGGCCGCGCGATAAATAGTTGCCACGTTTATAGAAGTCTACCAAGGGAACCTTTTACCCAGCAAAACCCACGGAATGTATCTCGGAGTTAACAGGTACCACCAACGATTGAACGGATTGGAAATCAATGTTCAGTACTGTACAGCCTTTCAGGAAGAGGTCAAACGTGGTCTAACGACAAATCAAAGTTTCAAAATACCAAACAACATCCGCAAAGTACCCGAATCGAATTAATAGACAATCTCAACAGTTTAGACCGGTTTATCACTTTCTGGCGCAGAATTGAAATTGGCACCAAACAGGCTAGAGATGACTGACAATCACATAATGTGATACGCAAAACCAGCAATTAGCTATTTACATAAGTCAGATCGATAAAATAGAACAAAGCATGGGTCACAGTCAGAATGTATACAGGTAAAAACTAGAAAATATGGTGTTCGACCTGAGTTTTGCGTCTTCGCTTATAATGGTGATAGACCTAACCCTGAATCCGGCTATGTCTAACCTCCGTCCGCCCTACTGACAATCCACACAGGTCTGACAAGTTGAACTACGAAATTTGCTCAAGCCCAAATTAAATCAGGCCTAATGCGCGACACGAAACCAGATACAATACAGTATAATGTCAACCAATTTCAGCATCAGATTATTTCAGCCCCTTGAGCAGCCAGCACAGAGGATCACAATTTGGCACAAGTCACCTTCTATTACACCCAACTTTCAATTTCAATAAGCACCGTGTGTCGATCGCTTTCATTTTGACTAGTTCAATTCTTCTTCCAGAAGTCCCAGACGCCTAGAAGCCCGCCTTATTTCAACGGACGTGCTCTACTAAGCAGCAGTACGCACAACCCCCTCCCATAATTTGAAGGAGAATTAATTACAAAAAACAGGGCTTCCTTCATAACTGAACTTGTTGTCGAAACAGCATGCTCAAATGCAGCACGCGCCCTACCAGCTGACGTACAAAACTAAGCCAAGAGCTCGAAAAGATTGCTTATTTCAACACCGTCAAAACTAGTGATCACATCGAAGTTACACGCACCTCTTTGCGGGGGTTCGGAAGTCAGCACAACAACGTCTCTCGGCTGGAAATTGTCTTCTTGGTGTATCCATCTCTGTGAACATTTTGTGGACGACCACTAAGATATAAATCTAAAAGCCATCCACCAGTATTCAGAGACTTAGATCAGTTCAACTACCTCGTTACACAACACACAGAAACTTTGTCCATCACGATCGGGTTTGTGTGAGCTAGGAGTCGACATTTCCCTACTCTGGTGAGTAGTGAACGATTTACGTCGGTTGTCTTAGAAACCCGGGACCCAAAGACCGGGTTTCCGCGTCCCTGAGGCCACAGAACCCAGGAGAAACGTCACCTCTTGGATTATCTTCCGACGTCAGATGTCCTTAAGAGCAGGAAGGGCGCTTTTCCAAATAAAAAGACGTGCTAAACATAGTATTGACATTAGCACTATGGTAGGGAACAATCATACGGTCTGTTCAGGAGGGTGTCCGGTTTTATGCTGACTTTAGGCTAGTGGCCGAACTTTCATATACGCGGACCGCCAGAATTGGTGCAAGAAACTGTATTTTGCAAATGAAAATGATCAGATGGTGACTGCAGCTTGAATCAAGTTTGGGGAGCCCCTTCCGAAAGACTGTTTCGCCTACAGGCAGGACCGAATAGACAGTCATGCAGTTGCAGTCTTCCGCCTTGGTTAGCAACCATCAGAAACTATGCGAAACTTATTTCTCACAGAGCACCCGAAACTGTCGTTTTACGGCTTCCTAATTCACCATAAACGATGATAAGAACTCGCTTATCTTCTGTGCCCAAAGGAGACCATTCGCCAGCACTGAAGAGGACGCGGATCCTTTTTAATGTCCTGAAGTACTTACTTTTGATCAGACGAACTTAATGACCACTGGATATTTTGACCTGCGACAAATTTTGGGATTACGAAATTGTTGTAGGTTTACTCCTGGATTGGATACACCAGTTCTTACAGTCAACACTTTCAGATGCTTAACCGGCCGCGGCACGGGCAAAGATAACGTGCTAGACATTCTACTTAACAAACATCAGCAACACGTTTTCCGCCGAACAGTGGAGGCTTCTGTTGCGAATAGCGTACGTTGTGTCCTGAGCTTCTAAGTACGTACGCAAAAAATGGGTTCGTATCTTTGATCGAATATGCCACTGCTTTTGGAAGCGGTGCATAGCATGTCTTGGATCTCGGAGAAGTAATATTTCCACTCGATTACAGCTGAGAAGCTCAAAGAATGGCTTATCATAATGACGAACAAGTTTGTCGTTTTGCTACTAGAAGAAGTTTGAAATCATCCATTTTGGTGGATACAGGCGGTAAGTTGGCCACTTAACAAGAGTAATAAAGACTATAAAGACAACACGAAGGTCGCAGTAAATGGTCTAATTACGAAAACGCAACATGCAGGTCGCAGTATCTATCAAAATAACACTATGAGACAGGCCTAGCGCCCACGGTAAAAGCCATTCTGGAGGTTTGTTACCGGTGCATAAAATCTGAAGGTACATACATGTGAGGTTTAGGAGCTGTTTTGATAAGGTAGGCGAAACAGCCACATATGAAAATGAGAAAGCGAACGATCTTCTTATATCTCTCAGATTGGTTGACAGTACGGATGCCGTGAGTAGGGTCTTACTGTAATTATTTGTATCAAAATCCCTCAGTTAAACGGGGGATATACATGGACGATGGTGGCAAATTTCTTGAATCGTCTCAACTCGGAATGTCTGAAAGAACTGACGGCGACAACTGTGAATATTCAGGCCAAAGACAAAAGCGCTGCAGCTTCTCCTGTGACAGCTATTCGTGACTTCGATAAGTTACGAGATCACTCCTGAAGATTTGCGGTAGGCGAGGTGGTTGATAAACATAATGGTGGCTTCTGAAACAAACATGGAGATTAGATTCATATGAGACTAACGCGTGCTGCTGAAAAATGTCTCAAAGTTCTAATCAGTGAGAAAGCTTCTTCGTTTCTAGCCAAAAACCGTCTATCTAGTTTCGCATAGCGCGATTTCCAGAAGGGGAACTTGTCTATGCGTTTTCTCATATTCCACGGCTAATGTCATAATAATTATGAACGATGGTATGAAAGCCTTTGATTCGGCAAACCACCGAATATTCAACCCCCAGTCAGCATGCTTCGGTACCTCTAACCAAGTGGTCGACTAGGTGTAGGATGTTTGTACTGCAGATTTTCCAAAGTAAAGCAACTTGTGAAGCAGATGCAGTTCACAGGGATGTTCTACAAAGCTAGCTACTGAGTCCTATAATCTTCTTATTCGTCACAAATGATTGTATGACGGGTTTGGTCGCATACGAATTGTATTTGCAGGTTATATTCAGGTAATGTGGTCATACAACCAAGACTAAACGGATATAAAATCTACAGAGGGTAGCAGGCTAATCTTTAAAGTTAGACCTTTCGCTGGGAAACTTAAATTGCAAAATTGTAATGGGGCACTGGGAGCCACAAGAAGTATCTGGTCTTCAGAGTGCCTATACCATTAAATGTGCAAAAGTGCCAGAGACCTGGAGATGTTAACTGAGGATGATTTACAGAGCTGGATTCAACTCTGAACGACAGTTCACTTAGTAAGACAATGTGCGCAATTTCTCACACGACAGCACCAATGAAGAGAAGATGATAGTCCTTCCACGTCCAAACTACACAGTTACCGGTAATGTCCTGATACGCACCACATCAGTCCGTGAAAATGTCGGCGTTAAGCACCCGTCTACCCGTTTCGAAGAAAGTATCCAACGTTTCGTGAAAATCTCATGAAAATTTCCCATTGAATCATAGAAAAGTAAACGTGACGAACAATTGTTTTCGATAATTCATCATCAGATCAATACAATTATATAGATTCAGCAAATTCAAAATTAGATCGGAGATTTCGACCTGTCTAGGAAGTCCTAATCGCGGGGTTATCGATTGGAGTTAACAGGCAGTAACTGTGTCTCCTATCGAGACGATCGGGCAACCTGATCATTACTCACAAGCGAAAGTGTTCGCATATTATAATTCGGTCGTGCCTAATGTGAGGTCAATGGCGCAGTGGTAAACACGGTTGCCTCATGAAAGCATGGCCGGAGTTCTAGTCCCGGCAGTGGCAAGTATGCACTACCGACGAGCTCTAATGAGAACGAAATTCGAGTCTAGTTCTTCTTCTTCACGAAAGGGGGCGATGAGGAGGAATAAAACAGCTGCGATCAATTGTGGGTGGTGTTTAAACTGAAAACCAAAACAGTGTGTACAAAAGGAAAAGAGGTTAAGCAGAATGTCATTGAATCATTCACAGCGTCACTCAGAGAGCAAATCACCAGTGTTAATGATGGGTGGTTTGAAGTTCCACCCCCATTACGTCACAAAGTTATCGGTTGGAGTTTGGATGGGCATGCAGACTGATGGTGTGACCTTTGGCCACGGCAACTGCAGGGCTTGTACGAATTTTGTGTGAACACAAAATCGGATTGCGTAATCGAATGGCGATCGATTCAGCAGTAGCTAACATCCGTTGTCTGACCAGTTTGGGGTGGTTTATCGGGACTTTGTAGACAACACGGAACGCCTGAGTGGGGTCAACCCGGTGATCAGTATCTGCCAAATGTGCAACGACTGCACTGTTGATGGATTTGATCGAACCTGTCCCGAGCCACGCTGGATGGTGTTCTTTGATCCGTTTTGACAAACGCCTCGTCGTGCGACCTACATATTCTGCCGTACAACGGCAAGAAAATGAGTATACAACCATGGATTGATCGAGGACAGGGAGTTTGTCTTTCAAGCTCAAAGTCAGCAGGGGGATGTGGTGAACCAACTGCGTAGCGTTGCCGCCGGAAATGTGCGCCTGAGAGTCTGATAAAGTCGACGGTTTAGTGTCTCTGTTGCAATATCACTCTTAAAAGGGAGGCGGATGAAAACAGCCTTCTTTTCTACCGTGGTAATTTGACTCCGTGGCTTAGACACAATCATGTTCCGGGTTATGAAACGATCCGGGTAGCCATTTTCCCGCAATACGTTGGCGACTGTCTCCAGTTCCTGGTCTATTGTGTCTGCAGTGCAAATTTTCATTGCTCTACTAGTCAGGCAGCGGACGAGGTTTCGTTTCTGCTTTAAAGGCACGAAACTATTAAAATTTGTATATTGCCCAGTCCAATTTGCTCTACGATAAACGGAGCGTTGTAAACTACCATCTAGGCGCCTATTCAAGTTCACATCTAGGAAATGAAACGAGTTTTCTGATTCTGTTTCAGAAGTAAACTTGATGGCGGGGTGCGCCTGGTTGAATGAGTGGATGACACCGGGTAGATCATGCTCAGACTTCAGTAGAACGAAGATATCGTCTACGTATCGTCGATAGAAGCACAAACTGCTAATGGACTGACTAAGTTGTTGACGTTCAAGCTCACTAGAATTGAGCCCATTGCGACCCCATCAGTCTGACGATAGAGTTCGTTGTTAAATTTAAACTGAACGTTGAGAGTACATCGTAGAAGCAGTTCTTTCAACATGGGTGTCGGTATGCTGAATCTAGTGTTCGATTGGTCGATTTGTTCACAAATGAAATTGACAGTCTCAAGCAGGGGGACATTTGTGAATAGCGAGCAGACGTCTAGCGAACACATGTACTGACTAGTCGTATTAACGTTCTCTATGTCATTAACAAAATCGAACGTGTCTCGTAGGCTGTGTGGACACAGTTGCCGGCGAATAGGTTCAAGTTGTTCTGCTAGCCACTTTGCTGTTGAATGGTACGGAGAGTTGCACATATCAAGAATAGGTCTCAACGGATGATTCGGTTTATGGATCTTGGGTAGACCGTATAGACGAGGGATGGTAGAGCCAGTCGGTTTAAGTCGTTCGAACTGTGTGTCTGTAATTATTCCTAGTTGCAAAAGTCGCTTGAGACTGTCTACGATTTGCCCCTCGATCTGAATTGTTTTGTCTTTCTCGGTTTCAGGTTTACTAAATTTACTTCGATCTGAGAGAATCTCCAACATTTTATCGACGTAGTCTTTCCTTTTCATAATAACAATGCCTGCACCTTTGTCGGGACGTGTCATGAGGATATCTCCACGTTCACGGAGAGCTCTCAAGGCTTGTAGATGTCTAGCAGTGACAAGATTTTTATGGGCAAACTGACTTCGTCGGTATTGATAGCAACAGTTTACTAGATCTGATTTGAATTGCTCCAGAGTGGCATTTGAAGTGGGGGTTAACTGACAGGTCTGGTTATAGAGATTTTCAAATTGTACCTCAACCTCTAACTGATCATCTCTACGGCGTGGGCAACAAAACTTTGGTCCTAAAGCTAATACTTCAAGTAGAGTGTGTCAAGCGGAATTTGTGACAAGTTATGCACATACCTTTCTGGGTTGACAGGAAATTGCGATGTTTTGATTTTGCTTAATCTATATAATTGTGTTGGTTTGACTAAAATAATGTATTAAGCATGTGCTGCCTAAGATTCGGTTAAATGTGACTGACCAGATATACGTGGTGTGCTTTCGAACCATTAAGTTGCGCGCTTCTGATTAAAATTATCGCGTTTGTTTTCCTACTTTGTTTGTCGATTCAGGTTTCATCCAATGCTGGTTTAAGACTTTTCTGTCTACCACACTGGCTCGAAACCAACAAACAGATGGGTCGATCAAAAAAAATAAAACGGTACAGTGCACAGGATTTACGAAATCGACTCCATCCAGAACGTCCTCTTGACAAGTAGAAATGTTTTACTGCGATTTGCAGTGGACAAATGGTTCAAAAGACCCAAATACGTTGCTTGCAAGCAACGTTATATGGTAGTGAGTCTACCTCCGTTTTGGCAGTAAAATTCAGTTTAACTGTTGGCGGCTCACTTTTCCGTACGCAGTGTCGTCTCTCTGTGTAGTTACACTCATTTGTTCATTGATAAACTGTTTGGATGATGCATATAATGCATGATTAAAATTGTTTATCTGTAAGAGAAGGATTGAAGTCGCAAATAGAGACAACATTGCATGCGCGAAATGCACGAGCGTCAGGCCATTCGCAGTCCGTTTTCAGGACAAAGACAGTCCAAAAAATTAACCAGTTGTCTTTCGTACATCGGCTTCGAATGTAAATCATCCAAATATCAAATCGCAGTTGCAAACAGCCTCACGTGTAACATTTCATGTTTACTTAAGGCTGCATTGTTTCGATCAATTTAAATTACTGTACGACTTTTCGTTCAATTATTATCGAAAAAATCTTTGAGCAAGTTTCTATGTTGATACTACCAACGGTTCGGTTGGTTTTCGTTTGAATATTGACCGGTCCATCTGTTGCATGTGTTGCATTCACTGAGCGCTATCAGCCCAACTGGAAGACTAGAATGATGTAGTATGACGAACGGAAATAAATTTAGGCTGTATGAAGCTGAACCATACACCAGGTACTAGTGCTATTTGAGGTGATGTTTGAAATAATTGGGTTCAAGATACAGATTTACTCACTTCCGAACTGTGACCTAGTTCATAAAAGCTCATCATTACCGAAAAGTGATGCCTGTTGATCTTCTGGTGCTATTCGTTCCGACAACCAAACTAGATGTTTTGCAATAGCAAGTTTTCTTAAATTGCAGAATTACATGCCCAAGTGCTGACGTAGATTTCAAGTTATTTTAAGTGCCATAACAATAAAGTTTAACAGAACGTGAATGCAGCATTACTCGGAGTTTGAAAATCAGTTCGTAATCTTACCTGCTAACCCATAAGGCTATCTTCCTCTCAGAATTCTATTAAGAAAGCGCACTGTTGTGACATCTTCACTGTTTATTGCCGACAGTTCCTTGCTGATTGTAGATGAACATCCTAATTTGAAGGTTTAGGGAAGAATTACATCTGTGTGGCATTATCATTGAAAGGTAATTCTGACAATCCTCGCAACTGCTCCCGGATGAGAATTTACCAAACATACAAGCAGTAGGTTGCCAACAACTGTCATCTCCACATAGCTGTAAGTATGTAAATCTCACTCCAGATATATTATTTCAAGTTGAGGTTACAAGTTGGGCACGACATTTTCATTTCCTGCGAGTGCTGATGTCGTCCTGTGTTCAAACGACAGAAGTGACAAGAACTTTCGACACTAAGGCTGGGGAAGTTAGACGAACGCGTCATTAAAAGTTAGTGGAAAGGTATTCTGAGATCGGCTTGTTTTGATACATTAATTACACTCGAATAAAACTTTACAAGGCTTTGGGCAAAAATCGTTTAGAATGGTCGAAAAGCTCATCTCAACGGGACATCTGCATATTAGGTCAGCATGATCAGTTGGGAAATCGTTGTGAGTTGTATGTGGGCAGAAGCATGACCCCAGCCATAAACAGTGCGGTGGAAGATGATCGTGAAGTAAATATGCCAACGTAGGTAAAATAGCACCGTCAATTCAGAACCAAAAAGCTCAGATACATTCACAAGACAATTTTTGATCCACAGGGATTAAAAGACTGGAATCGGTTATGAGCTGCCTGATTTATAAAAACATCCACGAAAGTACAATGATTGTAAATGCTAAGTCGCGTGAAATTTTTGCAGATTAGGGTAACAAGGAAATATCATGGAAAACATTAAAGTGTTTCCAAATTTTCATGATATTTATTGACACGTATCCGTGAACCTCAACTACATATTTTGATGCAGGAACGACAAATACACAAAATAGGACAGTCCAGGGATTAATGTCAGCGAAATAGCCTACCCATTTCTTTTATAATTAAGAAAAAGAAACGAATTCAAAATTTTGTAACTGAATATTTTATCACTCACACGTTTCGAATCAGTATGTGCAGTGTGCAAAATTTCAAAAAGCCGAAATGACGGAGAACGCTTACACATCAATAACATTTCTTTAAACTCAGACAAATGTGTAACTGTATCAATTTCAGTAAATGGCGGAGTGAAGTCCGCTGCTCGGTTGAATGTGTTTCACCATCATTAAGAAATGTTTTTCGTGTGAACCAAAGGGCCACTGATGTCGTTTTGTATTCAACCATTAAACATATGTCGTTAGATTTGTGATCAGACAAAATATTGTAACTTATGAGCGAATTACCCAACTTGAACAGTTGGACGTCAGTGAGCAGTTACGTTTGATAAACGTAGTCACAATGCTGTGGAATACCGACAATTTGGCTAACGTTCCAAAACAATTGTGGTATCCCATCTTTCTGAAAGTAATCCCCAATAACAGCAAAAGTCATTTGTGGTAGTTTTTATATTTAATTGACACACGCTACACCATTTGACCCACAACCGTTTCAAAACGCCAAATCACTCTGTCTGAATAACATCGTTTATCCAATCTAGGAAGTAGCTAACTTTTACGAAAAACGATGGTAGTTTTTCCGGTAGAACAGCAGCCGTTGATAAAACGCCAACGATGTAGTATTGCGAGCCATATTTGCACACTAGACCACTTCCACTGTCCCCCTGTAGGCCAATAAATAGACACAGGTTATAGTTAGACACAGTGAATCAGAAGGACTCACAGAGCAGAGGAGGATGTTACATTCTGAATAGGTGTGCATGTTTTTAAAACCAGGAGTCAGCAACAAGAATGGCTAAGGTTCCAATACGTACTGAATTTTTCGTAATACATCAGTTGCAATTATTCACTGCATGTCATTCAATAACACATACCTTCCACAATTAGCAGACGTTAATGGCCTCAGTATGTGGTTAATGCAGAATATTGTCCCAATACTTGAGCTTCCAATTTCTGTTGAGGCCATCGATTTACATAAAGTAATCGTGCTACTTAATACTGGTAATGAATAATTTCCGCAGTCACTGTCAGCCTGGCTGAAAAGAAGGCTGTTTTATTTCCCTATGTTTAATTTACGGAAACGGAGTACCAATGAACCCTCCCATTATGTCTTCATAGGTAGGGCTTGCGAAAGTGCTGCGATTGTTCTGATTAATCTAATAAATTATGAACCAGTTAGTTCATAGTGCGAGACCCTAATAAAAATTCATGTTCACAAATTAGCTTAGCAAAACTGCAGAAGAAATAGTTAGCTGAGTTTCGAAGGCCTTATAAGCGAACAATTATTCTGGAATCTGCCAACATATTCACCAGTCATTCAGTACATATGGGGCGAGATACAAATGTTGAAAAAAATTTCAAACTCTTAACTGTCGTTTAGGCTTCCAGTAGCCAATAACATTTTTATCCATGAAAAACAGTTTCCCAGTAGTTTGCGCGGTTGATTAATGTGGCGGATTGAATTTTTATGCAAAACTCACAGGACAGGTAGCACCACCACCTTTGTAATGCTCGGCGCAGAACCTCATTTCAGGTTTCCATTTGAATTCGATGTGATACGCATCTATACATTCTTGTTTTCTCATGGTTTTCATCCACACAGCACGGGCCACTTCTTGTTGTGGGCCATTAATATGTGTACATCCCCAACCAGCAATTGCACACTGAGCATTGAACGGTGGCCACTTGGAACCTTTCTTAAGATCAGGCAGCTTAGCCGCATCGACTCTGCTATCATTGAGCGGGATTGATCCTGTCAATTTTACGAGCGCAATATCGTAATCAAAGTTCATCTCCTGATCTAAAAACAAATCGTACGTTCAACTTCATCGGCACAATTCCAGAAAAATTAATATTTTGAGAACAATTAAACGACCGACAGAAAGGTAATTTTATTTGCCGTTTCAAGTTTGTTCCACACAAGTTTACGTGCGTTTTGAATATTTGTTGATCATGATCAAAAAACACAACTGCCTTCACATTTCCGGCTAGAAAATAATCTAGGTTTTGCATGTTAACTTAGAAATAATCAGTTGATCAGAAGACGTATGTACGTGTACGATCCAGGAATGCGTGACAGGCTTATTGTTATGTGATGCCCATTTTTCCGTGTTTATTTGTGTTGTTGTTGGCATTTTGCATCTTTTGCATATCGGAAATTGAGCGAACTACGAAGGATTAACTGACAGAACAGTCGAATCACCCGATAGCTACGAGTCTTTAGTTAAATAGACGAGACTGTTAAAGCATAAAAACTGTACAGCACTAAGTAGTTGCCACTGTACAAGCGTTAAAAATATTCCAGTTTTACTTATCAATAGCATAGTTAGTGAAGTTATTGAACAGCTGCAGACTTCCAGCTGCAATCCCTATTAAGGAATTGAATGTTGCGTCTGGTCAAAAGATGTCGGCATTTGATGAACAGAAAATGGATCTATCAATTCCACTGCTACCGATGATCAGTCCGTAAACACAACTTTATACAACTTTGGTAAAATGAGTATATTTGATGTTCGTTAATAAAAATAACTTAGTAATAACATACCTTCAATAAACATTGGATGTGGGATGACTTTTTCCAGGTGAAGGTGGAATAACTCGTCTTCGTGTCCATTGCTGCCACTTGAAACATATGAGCATAATTTCGTTTGTATGGACAATGTTTCGAAAAAATATTGGAAACAAAATAACGCGCACGTTAAAAGTGAAAATTGGTCTACATTTGAACAATTTACGAGTAAAAGATTGGATCACGGTTTCATGTGAAAATGGCGACAAAATATTCACGCAACACTTGGCTCGATGTAAGTAACAGTTTCAAATAATCATTAGATAGAATTACATTCTACCCTGTTAACTTTCGTCTTGGATGCGGATCATTTGTTTGGTTGAGAATTGCTTAGGCTGGTGTCGATTACGAGATTTATTTACAAATACATACAAAGTATAGTCTTTCTTTCCGTGGTTCATTTCAGTACCAACTGTAATGATTGTGAACCGTACAAATAAAAACACCGTAAACGTTTGAAAAGGTTTCTGACACACACGGATGAGCGTTCACATTGCATAATAAAAACCGTGTACCATTA
>LOND01005196.1:4175-16040 GCA_014220965.1 Paragonimus kellicotti
CAACAGACACATACCATTCGACGATTTTTTCATAACGAACTCATAAACTGATTTGACTTCTCACTTTCAGCTGTGAAGCCAAAACCAAAAGCTATCATGTCATTACTGTGTTAGTATTACTATCTGAAGAATGACATTCGATTACAAAAATATAGTTACCTTAGCGGATCTTATGTGGTTTTTCCAGAAACTTTCAAAATATTCCTAACGGTTCAGAATTGAAGGTTTTCTGCACGAAATGCTTGTGGGCCGTTTTAAAAGTTATTCTGTTTTATTGATGTACACAAAATGTAGCTCAACAAGTTTCAAACAGTTTACTTTGAGCAGTAGTTGACACAGTGCAGTTTCAAAAGCGGAGAATAAAATTTCCTCCGCATTCAACAGCTGTGATCAACGGTCAGCTATTTTGTTCGTTCATATTATATTTGACGGCCGTTTGAGAAGTCGGACAGACTAATATTGACGGGTTCTAAAAAAAGACGATTTTGGTCTACTTCTTCTCTACGTTTCTAGGGGTCGGGATAATCTAGCTGAATGTGGATGTTTCGGTCACCTGCTTAAAGCACAAGGTCACTTGTGTGTCAACTCAAAGCTGACATGTCCTAATAAAACTCTGATTTTATGGCCGAGAAATGTAAAACATAGGATATAAACGTCAGATACGTCTGAAATACTATCCCACTAACCGATGAACAAACGGACACCGAAATAAATGTGTTTTTATTCCGAGTTCATTTTAACCGCGCAAATCTGGAAGATCTCGAAACCCAGCACGCCGTTTGAAATAAAGTAAGACATTTGCTCCGAAATATTATATTTAAAATTTACATTGGAGTGTTTAGATTATTACTTGGACCTAACCAGAGTAAATGCCGTAGGTTTCATTTCTACAAGCAGGGTTGTTCTAAAATTATATACATATATATATGTTATATATATATAGTAAACTTTTAATCTAAGTGTACATTCATTTAAGACTAATCAAACTGTTTTCTGTTTCCGGCAGTGTCGAATATTTATGCATTTATACGGTTCTGCTTCACTGGACAATTACAATCGGCTATTGCAATGAATTGTAGAACGAGTGGGTAAAAAAGCGGATTCAAGGTGTTTGCGAACGTTCGTTAAAATTGCCATTAAATTCCAGGCGGCTTATCGCACACACACACAGTGACATCCCATCTCCCACGCACATTATCCCACCGCCCAAAAACTTGGTAAACAGCAAGGTCAAGGCAACGTTTCATTTTCTTGCCCATGTAACTTTGCCTGTTTGTAACAAAAGGTAATAGTCATCAGTGCTAGAATGCCAATAGTATACTGTGTGACTGAAGGTAAGAGTTCGTTCAACTTTCAATAGAAATGCTGGCAAGCAAGTTATACATTTTAAGATGGCACGTATTGCAAAATCTGATATATCCAACAGTTTTCTGGAATTTCAACTTGGAAATGTAAATATCCTTTATACCTTGAATTCCTTGTCAATTCTAACTGCCAGATAGCTATACTGCTCCTTGTAACTTTCTCTCAGAACAGGTGTGCTTATAAAGTATTTAGATTGAATATGCGCTGCTGATTAGTTGAGTACGCAAAAAAGTAGAACGATTCATTTTTGTTGCTATCAGAAAGCATCCATCCTCTCTGGCGCCGGTTGAGTTATGCCATCAACTGTGACATAATATGACACTTGTAGATTATGATATTTTGGATGTACAAGTTGAATCGATGGTGTCATTCTGAATGATTAGTGAGGACATTTTGGATAATCGATTTCTTACTGTCTCCATTTGTGATTCTCTCCGACAGTGTTAATGTAAAACGGGCAATTTTTCCCTTTGTTACACTAGTTATTTTTAATTCAAAAAATGGAGTAGTTTACTGATAACTCCCAAATGGTTTTTTAGTGGTAAAGTGTTTTGGGACAAGTGTAAAATGAACCAATGGAAGCTAGATGGAAGGACTACTCATTAAATTGTGTCGTCCGCCAAATCACGTCTCAATTTTCAGGATATTTCAGGGCAATAGCATCTACATTCACAGGTTGTCCAAATCTAGGGGCATAGCACATTTATCCGATACAAAACATCTATTCCGCTTAGCGAATTTAAAAAGCATAGAAAAAATATAGGTAGTCAGTGGAACCACTTCGCTCCTACCTTCAAACTCAAACCATCTCAATGACGATAGATCTCACTGATATCCGAGGTGATGGGATACTGAACGGTCACTGACTTCCAGTATAAAATGTTCCCGTTCAGTGTAGGACAGACTACGATTGTTATAGAAACTTACGAATGTTGTAAGTCAACTCGGGGCAAACAGGTAAATTGCTTCGTTTTCAATACTTCATAATTGTGTAGTAAGATAATTCACCAAATTAGTTCTAGTTGTTTAATTTCGCTTGCAATTTGACTGTGGCAGCCAGACAGACGTCATTACTGTCGACACAGTGCACCCTTAGTATACACTACAGTTTGTCAGGAATTAGTCAACTTTATGTATTCGTATAATTTTCACTAGTCGCACGCTCCAACTTCTGTCAACTGCGGCTGAAACTTTGAAAAGGAAAATTGATACATATATTGAGGGTAACTGATCGCTTAAGT
This sequence comes from Paragonimus kellicotti, assembly GCA_014220965.1. Classification (NCBI taxonomy): domain Eukaryota; kingdom Metazoa; phylum Platyhelminthes; class Trematoda; order Plagiorchiida; family Troglotrematidae; genus Paragonimus; species Paragonimus kellicotti. The sequence goes on from LOND01005196.1 coordinate 6,782, forward strand.
TCAAAACGTTACACGAAATTGCCATGGTTTCCACTGTCCTCATCACTATTCATTCCGTTTTTCCTATAAAATATCAGCTTTTTTAAAAAATTTACAAATTCAATAGGAATGGAGTAAGAATGATTGATAATTGGTACTTGACGAGTCAGAAATGAAAATTAATGACCTGAAGTTTTCAGTACACTGTTGCAGTCAGATGGCTGTCAAAAGAAGTGACCAGAACAACTTTGCCAGCATACTCACGGCTAAAACAATACACTGCTTCAGGTACACGCTTTTCAAATACGTACGCTACAGCTTACAACACAATAGTGTATTCAAACGAAGCGAGTTGTATCCGATGCAACTACAAGATTCCATCATTCAATCCATACATTTGCATCCTGGCGCATATATCGATCAATTAGTCTGGCTTTTTGTACAGTCATATCTGAGGGAATCAGATAGCTGTTATCGAATATTACGAAATAGTTTATGGAATATATAGAAATATATGTTTACAATTAAAATGCAACAGTTATTTTACTGTTTTCTTCCACAATCTTCCGCCTTATTATCGCTCATAAGGACCGTTTGCTCACGCCGAATCCATCACGGTTGTCGTTCGTGACTCACATAAGCTACATACTTAACCGAGTTTCCAGAATAGTACTCGATGAAGCAGCACGAACAGAACCTTCATATAGTCTACTTAGTTTGTACGGTCAGTTTAATGACGATTGTTCCACACTGTTTTGAAATAAACGCTTGAACTTGAATACAAGGGATTGTATTCACCGGATATAAGGTTAATGATGAATTGGTTTTCCTGTGAACAAGAACAACGTTGATTACACTGTGAAGTGCAAAATACTAACAGTTGGCGTAATTTACCCTGACTCCGTCATTACATACTGAACAATGTTTATTGAGTCGCAGTCTTCTCATTCACCTCGAAGTGTAGCCAGTTTATTCTTGACTGAATTGTCATAGGTTTGCGACGTAACCACAGCAAAATTCAGGATCAATCAAACTTCCGAATCTAATTAAAAATTCTTATACCGTAGCTGTGACTTGAGAGCGTTTGTGGCTACTCAGTATGTTTCAGGCTTTTTCTCAGAAAAATAAACTGAAGCGACAAAAACAACTAACGCGATTTTTTCAGAAACATTCAGACAACCGAAATATTGCCAGTTTTTCACTACATCGTTTTGTTTAGAACAATCTGTTCAAGGCTGATGTGGCAACAGTAGTCTCAACGTGCACGCACTTCTCACAAATGCAAAACGTTTATTCAAGTTGCTCTTGCTACCGTCTTACCCACTGGCTTAACAGTCAGTTGGGCAACAATGAAGGTTTCCGGACACCGATGCTACCTTTTGAAAACCTGTAACTGGGGCAGTCAAACGGAAGGAAAACGGTGCTGATATGAGTTATCCGTTTGAATTTGTATATCCGCGGAGATAAAATGGATGATTTTGTTGGACAGAATTGAACGGAACCATGTTGCGGAAAGATAGTGTTTGTAAGTCAAAGTGACAAGGGTATTTGCACTAAAATGGATTGTAGTTGAGTTACAGTGAATTGAGAACCAGTTACTTATTTGCGTGACTTTCCATAACAGATAGATCATTCATGCAGCTTCTTCCAAGAAGAAATACGAAGGTTTCTTCCTTAGCAGAGGTTCCTAATAGCACACAGCTCCACTCCTATCGAGTTTTCGCCTTCGTTTTATGTTCCCAATCGCTAATTATGTTGGTCATCTTGCAACTGACCTCCCAACGGATACGATCAAACTATCACACCCTAGGGCTCGGCCACCCTCGCTTGTAAGTAACGTCTACGTTGTGTGATCGTATCACCGAGAGATGCGGCTGCTGCTCGCCAGCTATATATGCTAAATCAGATCAACAAGTCTTCTTTACCATAATATCCGTCCCAATTCAGTTGTATTAATTGAAGACGACAATGGTCATCTCCGATAAAAGCAAATTGTTATTCTAGTGGGCGTAAAGTTTATTTCAACCTAACACAATAAATGGCCTCACTGGATGGTCATGTTGTACCTATGCACCACTGAAGTCTGTCTTACAGTGGGAAGACATCTCGACTTCTTTCGTCCGGTAATTTTGTAGAAAAAGTATTGTTACACAGGTTCACTTCAATGTAAGTTAAAAACTCTCAAAAGTGAACCAAGGTATAAAAACCTTATACATTTTCGAACAAAATAATGATAGGTAATACTGATGGTGTAACTTCTTTCGTCCGGTAATTTTGTAGAAAAAGTATTGTTACACAGGTTCACTTCAATGTAAGTTAAAAACTCTCAAAAATGAACCAAGGTATAAAAACCTTATACATTTTCGAACAAAATAATGATAGGTAATACTGATAGTGTAACTTTGATGAAAATAATAAACAAAATGGTTTGAAGCGCTCGAACTTCATGGAAGAGACGTGAACGAACCATACTTCTTGCGCACAATTTTGTGTGACGTTTAGTTAATACCGTCAATTTTCAACTCTCCGATTGTTACGCTAATCTGTGAGTGTTTCACAAAACCGTATGGTTGAAATCCCATCCGAGACACAATACATGAATGACCTGAGATATGTTGGTTTAACATTGTTGAATTGTATCCAGAATATATTTTCCCCAAGCTTGGCACAGACCGATACAGAGATGGTTAGTTACATGTGCTCTTATATATCATCTGCTATCATGTTTTTAAAAGCGTCAAAGTAGGAAATAAACCTGTCTACAACTATGACATTCTGAATGGCATTTGGCCAGCGTCGTTCGACAAAGATTCTACAGGTCTGGGGTCATATGACAGAGTAAGTCACGGTGAGTAATCTACGTCGTGAAGTGGAAGGAACCTTAGTAAAATGCTTTTGTGGCGCGAATCGCTCACAATGTGATAATGGACGCGTAACTCCCTCCAAATAACACCTCAGACATGGATTCAGTCATTCTAACCTTACAAAGCCGTAAAACTGATACAGTCACTAGGCTGTCATCACAAACCTTTTGACTACACAGTTTCTTATCGAACTTCCGCAGTCTGCCTTGCACATTTTCATCAACCACCATCTGTTTCCCGTCTTGTCACTGAGCAAGACAAACTTAGTGGAATTGTTTCAAACTGAACACTACTCACACTTAATCACAGTCCTCTCATTCGGAAGGGGCCTTTTGATTGGCCCACTTCGAAAGGAAACACTAGACTCGAGTTTCGCTCTTATTAGAGCTCATCAGTAGTGCATATCCTCGTCCGGATCGGAATTTTGCACTCTGGCCCTCGTGCTCTTAAGACCAGCGCGTTCACCATAGCATCTGTGATCTCACAATAAGCATGACCGAAAGATTATATCTAGCCGCTCTAATAAGAGAGCATGTCAAGTCTAGCGCTTCTTTTTCAAGCTGACCAGCCAAAACGCCCACCTGGATGCGAAGGCTGCAATCAAGTGTGGGTGATGTTCAAATTGAAGTGATTTAACTCCTCGAACTTCTATTAGTGGGATTGTGTTGATTCAATTCACTGACTGGTCTGAGTGAGAAATGGTGATTGATTATCATTAGTCAAAGGTAGTGTAAACTACGAAGCAAATAATAACTGACCAAAAAATTATTTTATTGTTATCGTATATTTACGCCAAAAAAACATATGTGAGCAAGAATAGTAAAATCTACCTCCGCAAATGCTCAGTCGAGACGGAGAGTTGTCATCCACCTCATCCAAATTATGATCACAAACGCAGTTTGATATAAACAAACCTTTTAGTTTTTCAACTGCTTACGACTCAAAAGTAATTGAATGAAAACAAACTTTTTTTCAACATCTGTCTTGGTTGAATGTTGATAACCAACTTCGAATAAGTTGGATATAAGTAACAATTTGTGACAAATCTCCGACTAAGTAGTTTATCGAACTCATTTATCATGAAACAGTTAAGTACATTTTTGCAAGTGTTTTGCCGCCGTTTAAACGTGCTACACTACTACACAATGTGCTAGCAGAGTAACCACTAGCTTTTGTGCTCCCAGTCTGTCAGGATACATCGTTCAGATGATTCTGCTGGGAAACTGGTGACTTGGTTTCTCGTTCGTCTCTGTTTGTTACCCCCATTATTCAGCCGACCTCAACTTTGTCGGCATCTCCATCATCCTTAGATGCTCTTATGGTAGTTCTTTTTATATCTAACACTCGACAGTGTGACGAAGGAATAATAACTTGTTCCATCCGGCTGACTACATATTTACTTGCATATAGACTGACGTTACTGTTACACATTATGGGAGTTTCACGTTAATCACTGAAGGTCCAGAAATGACATCACTACTTCCCCGTCCACCTTTTGCACTTCAACTGATATTCTAGTTGACATTCCAATGTTTATTGATTAACGCACCGGATTTGATGGAATTTCGTTCATTATACCAAATAAATGAAGGCTGCACGTAGGAGCAACTGAGAAACGTCTACCAGGATGAATGACCTGTGTTCATTAGTAATCGTGTTCTGAGTAATATAAAAACTGACTATTGGTTCATGCACTCAGAGCGAGCGAATGCTCTGAAAGCTTGTATCCATAACCTGTGTTTATCAAGGTCATGTCGGGTGACAGCTTTAAACGAGTCTACCCGTTAGTTGTTTAAGAGTGTACATGTATAAACTGACTGAAACAGACTCGGCTAATCCGTATACATTCAAGGTTTTGCAGGCGAATATTTTGCACAAACAACCAATTTGGCAGAATTTCGCAGTATGATGGTGGATTCGTGAATAGACAGACAGTCGAAGCATGCAACAGAGTAACAGTGTTGAAGGGAAAAATTTCGCTGGAGGAAAGAAATTCCACCAAGGATCTGAAGCGACAATTAAAACAAACCCAATTTATTAAAGGCCCGGTAAGACAAAAATGTCAGAAACTAAAGTGCTGTCCACCACTCTACCTCACACCGCGTTATGCGGTTGAACGGTTATATGGTTTTAAAATATTAAGCTAGATTCAATAAATATATTTTGTGGCTGCCCCATCGATTTCGGCAGTCGTGGGCAAGTTACAACACATGAGGATACTCAATGTGTTGGGACAACAGTCGCGATATTGACAGGTGCCAAACAAACAGTGATTTTATTGCAACGCACCTCTTGCTACTGGAGTGAATTAGCAATGGTTCATACGTATGTATATTGAGCTGTTAAGTGCTTCACTTTCATTCAAATAACTGAAAATCAGGGTTGTAGCGTTATTTCTATTTCAAAGGGAAATCCATGAGTTGTGTCAGTATCATCACTGGCAATGAGCGAATCATTGGGGGAACGAAGAACGAAAATAAACCGCACATTGAACAAAAGTTCTCTGGGTNACCCGATTAAACTCTTTGATTACAACACCCGTTGCCGTTCCTACAGTTCGGTTGAACCAACAGCACAGACTGTCGTTATCCAATTCAACTAATGCTGCATTTTCTGAAATTGTTTTGCTTTGAAGGATATTAACAGGGCGTTAGCAGATTCTGGGTCTCCTGTTCCGAATTTCTTCTCCATGTTATTCGCTCACCCATAACCTCGTGAAGTCCAATAACACATATCCGGTCCTAAACTATTCCACAGTGACCTGCTATCTGACTTGTTTTTATTTTTGGTTTCGTTTGATCCCCACCTCCCAAACCAAGTACCGTTCATGATCTGACGAACGTTTTAGCGTATTTCAAAACATTGCCTTTTAGGGTAGGTTACCGGTTTGCTGATAAACTTGAACCAGCAACCAATGTATGTCAATCATAAGCCTGAATGTTGGGACACACACACTGTTAACTTCCGTAATTGCGAAGTATTCATCTAAACCTTTGAACAGCAAGAATATTAACCGTAGATCAAGAAATGTGTAAAGAGGTTGCAAAATCATCAACAGACCTGACGGAAACTAAACCAACAACGAATACGTTTGTACTTCGTATACGCGAAGATTCTGCAACTCCGTTGAATGAATCCCTCAAGTTGTTTATAACGCTGCAGTCCAAAACCACCTTGTGCAAGTGCCTTGAGGACCATGAATAAATTAAACGATCGAAGACGATGTCGGTCTCATAATTTCTCTCCAGCAAGCACCTACCTTAACTTACAGCCTCTATGAAAAAAAAACATGCATCGACTAATACCAGTCACAGTCTATTCGATGAGATGTAACACCCCACTTTGTAAATCTGCCGGAGTAACTCTGGCCACAAGTAACGGAATAGTAAATAATGAGTAGTTATCAAAAAGTGTTTTTCGGGCTATTCCTTGATTATGTATTATAGAAATTATACCTTCTATGGAGAATTTTTGCTGCAAACAACTTTACGAAGAATGCGTTTTGTGATCTACTTAAGGAGAGATCTTTATCTTTTGTAAACGCCCTTCCAGATCTAACCGTTATGCTGCGTGATTGATTCGCTATTGGCGAACAACGTACGCTGGAATGTTTTGTAGATTATTGACAATAAGTGTGTCAACGTCTAGCATAAGAAAATAACATACACCCGAACTGATTTCAAATGAGGTAGTCAGTGTTGTTTACGAAAATACGGTTAAATTTGTAACAGCGACATTTTAAAATAATCTCGCAAAATATCAAACTTCAGGAGCACAAGAAAATTGTTGTTTTTCATAACTGCCGTTTGTAACCAGCCATCTTATGAATTTGGGCCCAACTTGTCCGACAGCTAACCTTCATTCTGAGGTTTCCATTGTCATTAACATACAGCGAACCTGCGACGCAAAAATCCCGGGATATATTAGCTTTATAGAAGCGTTGTATACTAATTTGAGGATATCAATATCGGTAAAAAAAACGGAACTAACAAGCAAAAACACCAACTACTCACAGGAACGCAGATGAAAATGAATGATGTTCTTTCCACCAAGAGGATGAATGAAGACGCACATACGGGGCCATGACCAGCGCGTATGAAATTTGTCAATTCAAGTAAAATTTGAAACAGTTCGTTCCCTTCAGAAGTTTGAACAAAACCGTTAGAACACGAAAACTGGTAGATGCAAGCATTTCGTATTGACTCATCAGTACCAAATTTACAATAATGTCAATCCGTCTTTATAACAAGCAATTTAGGTGTAGATAGTGAATCAGCTGGTTAATCGAAGTTACAGTCCAGAAAAGTTTCAGGTTCACAATCAGTTTATTCTGGATACAGACAGTTGATTTGAGGCAATTGATTGCGATCGTTTTAGCAAGCTGCAGGAATCTTAGGTTGGAATGAAGTGATAGGATTCTGAATGCATAAGCTGGATCGATGGCGTGACCAGAATGGTCAGGATGTGTCTAGTATTATCCGTCACCGGAGAACGGTACCTACCTGTTTCCTTACTATAAATGTTTTGTTCGAGTTAAATTGCTAAAACATGTTAAGCTTGGGAATATCAGTATGAGTAAACAATATATTTGCAAACTTGGCTAGTTGAACGTTATCAAAATTTTGAAAAACGTAAGGAAGATATACATTGTTATTGGAGTACTATTTTTAATTACCCGTGAAATCTCACATGTGTGGATAGCGCCATTTTACTACCGTTTGTTTCTCAGTGATTTTCAGTTCAATGGAAGATTCTGCTGTTGAAACCGGCCCGCACAAAAATAACACTGACGTAAGCGAATTAAGATACAGGAATTGGAACAGGTTAAACTTATTATCTGCATTTTGATCTTCAGCCTTAACTCAGTAAGCTCAATAGACGCCGACCAAAATACGGAAAGCTCTCCAATCGGTTCTCTCTGAACAATTGCTAACTTTTCAAAAATGACGAATTCGTCATGTTCCGCAGAGTTTTTTGTTGTTTGCTGCCTATGAGAGACAATTCCTATATATCCTAACAACACAGTCCCCAAAGGCAGCACAGTACAATAGCATACGAAAGTTTGCTATATTTCAAGTACTTTTAACCTGCGAAGTTCGTACTTTGTAAAAGTATGTGGAATTAATAAACGTCATGCTATCCAAGGTGGGAATAGACAACTATACGAAAGGCCGCTAAAATTGGATAGTCGGACATGAAATGTAAATCAAGTCATTATGCTTTACTTGAGATTCACGTACAATATACAATAAAGATATTAGTCACTCCACAATTTTTTTTCAAACACGGGAAATAAATTAGCCATCTAGGTTACTTTTATCGTCACGACAACCTACTTAATTTTAATTTGGGATAGTATGTCCGATTTAAATAGTCAATACGCACACACGCCCAAATTCACTGCGTCAGTGTATCACTCACTGCAAACGGAACGACACCAGATCATTGCAATAAATCCGATATGTAATCTCAATCAGTTCATACTTGATATCGGTGATATCAGTGGTACCAGTAAAATCCATTAGTCTGACCTTAAACAAAGCTCAACTAACGGAACACTGCTCTCCGATTAAACTGATTATTAATGTATTTGCCCGTGACATTGGCAAGCTGTGTGCATTGCCCTGGGGTGGTTTCCTGAGTGTACGACTTTCTTGGCACTTGGACGCTCTATCCTACCATTGTTCAATTTGACCGGAGGTCAATCGAATCTTCAGAATAAAGTTAACGTGACTAGTCTGGCTATGTGTGGCAGACATAACTTTCGACTGCACACATGCAGACAAGCTGCCTGCATTAAAGAAAAGACTTTTTGAAGGAGGGCGCTTAAACAGTGAATGCGAACTGAGGCATATTGATCAGAGTTTGGGAGTTGACAAGACAAAGTTGACTATCTTAAAAGTAGACGCAGCTGTCAGTGAGCAGTGGGAAACCGGAGCACGAATTAATTATGAATTCAACAACCAACTAAGAAGCTCGTTTGAAATGGTCGACAAAAGACTGAACGTTTATAGAATTTCCCAGTTTCTTGTACTCATGTCGGTCATGAGCAACTAGCTAGTACATTTGAGGTAGGTGAACTGGAGCTAATTATTACTAGATAACGACGGTGACAAACCAGTATTCTTCTATAATGTACGCTCCAACATTTGCTTCCTCTTCATAAAGAATCGCTCATGAGAGCAAATTGCACAATGAGAGTTGTACACTGACATTGCTGCGTGAGAGAAATATCAACTCTATTGATAATCGATGAAGATGGATAATCAAGATAATTCAGGATGAAACGTTCTTCTGTTCACTAAAAACAATATGGATGACCGTTCACATTATCCAGCATGAGTTATAGTAGCTAAATGCTTAGTTTTCAGTAGAAATAAGAAGACTGCTTTATCATCACGACATATGCGGCATGC